>CM056392.1:4388815-4618815 GCA_029718625.1 Synaphobranchus kaupii
ACATTCAATATCAAATTAAGTGAATTAAATTGGAATACAGCCATGATTAAAAATAGCCCCCGCTGTCCCAAGATGTCCAGTGTCATTTAGCAGTCCAACACACAAACTCCGCTTCCACGACACGACTTTCCTCCATACACGCAGTGTTGCGGTGTCTGTACTGTCGAAACGGAGCACCGAACTGCGTCAGCCTTCCCACTCGTCGCCTCACTCCTCCCCCGCACCATCTTCTCCTTCCCTTCCATTGGTTGCCCTTTGAAGACCGCTTGCACTCTCTGATCAGTCCCGGCATCTTCAACTCCGGTGAAGAGCGATGGTAAACTTTGCGGCTGCAGATCCAACGGACATTCCCAAGCATATGTTGCGAATGCGTCTCCATGTTGACGACCACAAACAAAATTATCCCGCCGAGACAATTCGCCAATATCATCCAAACAAGCGGCAGGAGTGCCCCGAAAAATCTCCAGCCCGCCTCCCTGCACCACAACAGACACACAGCGCATGAAAAAAAAAAAAAAAAAAGACAAAAGCCCGACACAACAAAATACATTCAAATTAACAAAGACGAACACGAGAGACAGCTGGACTACATGTCGCCATTACAGCGCCACGTGACGTCAGAGTGATCTCTATGTCCAAGCTTATGAAGCGAGTGAAATGGGGGCTCTCTGGGAAGTGTACGTTTCACCACAGGTAGCCTCCAAATCCAGATTGACACAATGAGGACACGATTCAGAGGTTTGTACTCTGCCAGCGAATGTAGCCGAGAGCGAAACAGACTTCAAAAAACTCAGGTAATAATAACTTGAGAAAGTTGAGAACTCATACCTTGTTATTCAGGGTCTAAGGTACAGAAAGCCACTGCACTGCCTGTGTGTGGTGTGTCTTACATGGGAACTCTCCCTCTGCATGGTCCCTACTGCAAACCCAACACCCTGTCTGACCCAACACCCAACGCCCTGTCTGACCCCACACCCAACACCCTGTCTGACCCCACACCCAACACCCTGTCTGACCCGACACCCAACACCCTGTCTGACCCCACACCCAACACCCTGTCTGACCCCACACCCAACGACCCCACACCCAACACCCTGTCTGACCCCACACCCAACGCCCTGTCTGACCCCACACCCAACGCCCTGTCTGACCCCACACCCATCACCCTGTCTGACCCCACACCCAACGCCCTCTCTGACCCCACACCCAACGCCCTGTCTGACCCCACACCCAACACCCTGTCTGACCCTACACCCAACACCCTGTCTGACCCAACACCCAACACCCTGTCTGACCCCACACCCATCGCCCTCTCTGACCCAACACCCATCGCCCTCTCTGACCCTACACCCATCGCCCTCTCTGACCCCACACCCAACGCCCTGTCTGACCCCACACCCAACGCCCTGTCTGACCCCACACCCATCGCCCTCTCTGACCCAACACCCTGTCTGACCCCACACCCAACGCCCTGTCTGACCCCACACCCAACGCCCTGTCTGACCCCACACCCATCACCCTGTCTGACCCCACACCCATCACCCTGTCTGACCCCACACCCAACGCCCTCTCTGACCCCACACCCAACGCCCTGTCTGACCCCACACCCAACACCCTGTCTGACCCTACACCCAACACCCTCTCTGACCCCACACCCAACGCCCTGTCTGACCCCACACCCATCGCCCTCTCTGACCCAACACCCATCGCCCTCTCTGACCCTACACCCATCGCCCTCTCTGACCCCACACCCAACGCCCTGTCTGACCCCACACCCAACGCCCTGTCTGACCCCACACCCATCGCCCTCTCTGACCCAACACCCTGTCTGACCCCACACCCAACGCCCTGTCTGACCCCACACCCAACGCCCTGTCTGACCCCACACCCAACGCCCTCTCTGACCCAACACCCTGTCTGACCCCACACCCAACGCCCTGTCTGACCCCACACCCATCGCCCTCTCTGACCCAACGCCCTGTCTGACCCCACACCCAACGCCCTGTCTGACCCCACACCCTGTCTGACCCCACACCCAACGCCCTGTCTGACCCCACACCCATCGCCCTCTCTGACCCAACACCCTGTCTGACCCCACACCCAACGCCCTGTCTAACCCCACACCCAACACCCTGTCTGACCCCACACCCAACGCCCTGTCTGACCCCACACCCAACGCCCTGTCTGACCCCACACCCAACGCCCTGTCTGACCCAACACCCTGTCTGACCCCACACCAAACGCCCTGTCTGACCCCACACCCATCGCCCTCTCTGACCCAACGCCCTGTCTGACCCCACACCCAACGCCCTGTCTGACCCAACACCCTGTCTGACCCCACACCCAACACCCTGTCTAACCCCACACCCAACACCCTGTCTGACCCCACACCCAACGCCCTGTCTGACCCCACACCCATCGCCCTCTCTGACCCAACACCCTGTCTGACCCCACACCCAACGCCCTGTCTAACCCCACACCCAACACCCTGTCTGACCCCACACCCAACGCCCTGTCTGACCCCACACCCAACACCCTGTCTGACCCCACACCCAACACCCTGTCTGACCCCACACCCAACGCCCTGTCTGACCCCACACCCAACGCCCTGTCTGACCCCACACCCAACGCCCTGTCTGACCCAACACCCTGTCTGACCCCACACCCAACGCCCTGTCTGACCCCACACCCAACGCCCTGTCTGACCCTACACCCAACGCCCTGTCTGACCCAACACCCTGTCTGACCCCACACCCAACACCCTGTCTGACCCCACACCCATCGCCCTCTCTGACCCCACACCCAACGCCCTTTCTGACCCTACACCCAACGCCCTGTCTGACCCCACACCCAACACCCTGTCTGACCCCACACCCAACACCCTGTCTGACCCCACACCCAACGCCCTGTCTGACCCCACACCCAACGCCCTGTCTGACCCCACACCCAACACCCTGTCTGACCCCACACCCAACGCCCTGTCTGACCCCACACCCAACGCCCTGTCTGACCCTACACCCAACACCCTGTCTGACCCCACACCCAACGCCCTGTCTGACCCCACACCCAACGCCCTGTCTGACCCCACACCCAACGCCCTGTCTGACCCCACACCCAACACCCTGTCTGACCCCACACCCAACACCCTGTCTGACCCCACACCCAACGCCCTGTCTGACCCCACACCCAACGCCCTGTCTGACCCCACACCCAACGCCCTGTCTGACCCAACACCCTGTCTGACCCCACACCCAACGCCCTGTCTGACCCCACACCCAACGCCCTGTCTGACCCCACACCCAACGCCCTGTCTGACCCCACACCCATCACCCTGTCTGACCCCACACCCATCACCCTGTCTGACCCCACACCCAACGCCCTCTCTGACCCCACACCCAACGCCCTGTCTGACCCCACACCCAACACCCTGTCTGACCCTACACCCAACACCCTCTCTGACCCCACACCCAACGCCCTGTCTGACCCCACACCCATCGCCCTCTCTGACCCAACACCCATCGCCCTCTCTGACCCTACACCCATCGCCCTCTCTGACCCCACACCCAACGCCCTGTCTGACCCCACACCCAACGCCCTGTCTGACCCCACACCCATCGCCCTCTCTGACCCAACACCCTGTCTGACCCCACACCCAACGCCCTGTCTGACCCCACACCCAACGCCCTGTCTGACCCCACACCCAACGCCCTCTCTGACCCAACACCCTGTCTGACCCCACACCCAACGCCCTGTCTGACCCCACACCCATCGCCCTCTCTGACCCAACGCCCTGTCTGACCCCACACCCAACGCCCTGTCTGACCCCACACCCTGTCTGACCCCACACCCAACGCCCTGTCTGACCCCACACCCATCGCCCTCTCTGACCCAACACCCTGTCTGACCCCACACCCAACGCCCTGTCTAACCCCACACCCAACACCCTGTCTGACCCCACACCCAACGCCCTGTCTGACCCCACACCCAACGCCCTGTCTGACCCCACACCCAACGCCCTGTCTGACCCAACACCCTGTCTGACCCCACACCAAACGCCCTGTCTGACCCCACACCCATCGCCCTCTCTGACCCAACGCCCTGTCTGACCCCACACCCAACGCCCTGTCTGACCCAACACCCTGTCTGACCCCACACCCAACACCCTGTCTAACCCCACACCCAACACCCTGTCTGACCCCACACCCAACGCCCTGTCTGACCCCACACCCATCGCCCTCTCTGACCCAACACCCTGTCTGACCCCACACCCAACGCCCTGTCTAACCCCACACCCAACACCCTGTCTGACCCCACACCCAACGCCCTGTCTGACCCCACACCCAACACCCTGTCTGACCCCACACCCAACACCCTGTCTGACCCCACACCCAACGCCCTGTCTGACCCCACACCCAACGCCCTGTCTGACCCCACACCCAACGCCCTGTCTGACCCAACACCCTGTCTGACCCCACACCCAACGCCCTGTCTGACCCCACACCCAACGCCCTGTCTGACCCTACACCCAACGCCCTGTCTGACCCAACACCCTGTCTGACCCCACACCCAACACCCTGTCTGACCCCACACCCATCGCCCTCTCTGACCCCACACCCAACGCCCTTTCTGACCCTACACCCAACGCCCTGTCTGACCCCACACCCAACACCCTGTCTGACCCCACACCCAACACCCTGTCTGACCCCACACCCAACGCCCTGTCTGACCCCACACCCAACGCCCTGTCTGACCCCACACCCAACACCCTGTCTGACCCCACACCCAACGCCCTGTCTGACCCCACACCCAACGCCCTGTCTGACCCTACACCCAACACCCTGTCTGACCCCACACCCAACGCCCTGTCTGACCCCACACCCAACGCCCTGTCTGACCCCACACCCAACGCCCTGTCTGACCCCACACCCAACACCCTGTCTGACCCCACACCCAACACCCTGTCTGACCCCACACCCAACGCCCTGTCTGACCCCACACCCAACGCCCTGTCTGACCCCACACCCAACGCCCTGTCTGACCCAACACCCTGTCTGACCCCACACCCAACGCCCTGTCTGACCCCACACCCAACGCCCTGTCTGACCCAACACCCTGTCTGACCCCACACCCAACACCCTGTCTGACCCCACACCCATCGCCCTCTCTGACCCTACACCCAACACCCTGTCTGACTCCACACCCAATGCCCTGTCTGACCCCACACCCAACGCCCTGTCTGACCCCACACCCATCGCCCTCTCTGACCCAACACCCTGTCTGACCCCACACCCAACACCCTGTCTGACCCCACACCCAACGCCCTGTCTGACCCCACACCCAACACCCTGTCTGACCCCACACCCAACGCCCTGTCTGACCCGACACCCAACGCCCTGTCTGACCCCACACCCAACGCCCTGTCTGACCCCACACCCATCGCCCTCTCTGACCCCACACCCAACACCCTGTCTGACCCCACACCCATCGCCCTCTCTGACCCAACACCCTGTCTGACCCCACACCCAACGCCCTGTCTGACCCCACACCCAACGCCCTGTCTGACCCTACACCCAACGCCCTGTCTGACCCCACACCCAACACCCTGTCTGACCCCACACCCAACGCCCTGTCTGACCCGACACCCAACGCCCTGTCTGACCCCACACCCAACGCCCTGTCTGACCCCACACCCATCGCCCTCTCTGACCCCACACCCAACACCCTGTCTGACCCCACACCCATCGCCCTCTCTGACCCAACACCCTGTCTGACCCCACACCCAACGCCCTGTCTGACCCCACACCCAACGCCCTGTCTGACCCTACACCCAACACCCTGTCTGACCCCACACCCAACACCCTGTCTGACCCTACACCCAACGCCCTGTCTGACCCAACGCCCTGTCTGACCCCACACCCAACGCCCTGTCTGACCCCACACCCAACGCCCTTGTCTGACCCGACACCCAACACCCTGTCTGACCCCACACCCAACACCCTTGTCTGACCCGACACCCAACACCCTGTCTGACCCCACACCCAACACCCTGTCTGACCCCACACCCAACGCCCTTGTCTGACCCGACACCCAACACCCTGTCTGACCCCACACCCAACACCCTGTCTGACCCAACACCCTGTCTGACCCTACACCCAACGCCCTGTCTGACCCTACACCCAACACCCTGTCTGACCCTACACCCAACGCCCTGTCTGACCCCACACCCAACGCCCTGTCTGACCCGACACCCAACGCTCGGTCTGACCCCACACCCAACACCCTGTCTGACCCCACACCCAACGCTCGGTCTGACCCCACACCCAACGCCCTGTCTGACCCGACACCCAACGCTCGGTCTGACCCCACTACTAAATAAGACTCATGTAAAAAATAAATTAATTCATGTATGAATTCATTTATCAAAGGAAACCAAGACAGCACACATCATTAATCTTTAAACCTGAGAAGCATGTAAGAGAAATTGTTTGCATTTAACTTTTTTGCACATTTAAAAATCCTGATAGATTCTGAGGTAAAGTGTTGCAAGTGAAATGAAACGTGAACCTCGGAAGGCTAGAAATCCCTGAGCTAAATCTCCCCAGCATCCCCTGAGGCCTTCAATATCCATCTCCTTTTGTGATGCTAATGAATCCTGATGCAGTTATCATTTGTCATTATGTCTTATTCACTTCTGTCCACTGGGTAAAACAAAACTCAACACGTAAAACTGTTACATTAATATAAGCCAACGCATTCACTGAGAGCACACACAAAAAAATAAAATAAAAACTTGGGCACCAAAATGAAATGATTCATTAGTTGAAAATCTGATGGGTAACTGTGGAGATCAGAAAAAGAGAACTTGGGAGTTCTCTAATTCACCCTGCTGTAAAAGTATCTCTCTAGTTCACCCTGCTGTAAAAGTATCTCTCGCTAATTCCTCCTGCTGTAAAAGTCTCTCTCCAGTTCACCCTGATGGAAAAGTCTCTCTCTGTCCAGTTCACCCTGCTGTAAAAGTCTCTCTCTCTAGCTCACCCTGATGGAAAAGTCTCGCCCTCCTGTTCACCCTGATGGAAAAGTCTCTCTCTCTCCAGTTCACCCTGCTGTAAAAGTATCTTTCTAGTTCACCCTGCTGTAAAAGTATCTCTCTAGTTCACCCTGCTGTAAAAGTATCTCTCTAGTTCACCCTGCTGTAAAAGTATCTTTCGCTAATTCCTCCTGCTGTAAAAGTCTCTCTCCAGTTCACCCTGATGGAAAAGTCTCTCTCTCCAGTTCACCCTGCTGTAAAAGTCTCTCTCTCCAGTTCACCCTGCTGTAAAAGTCTCTCTCTAGTTCACCCTGCTGTAAAAGTATCTCTCGCTAATTCCTCCTGCTGTAAAAGTCTCTCTCCAATTCACCCTGATGGAAAAGTCTCTCTCTAGCTCACCCTGATGGAAAAGTCTTGCCCTCCTGTTCACCCTGATTGAAAAAAATAAATAAAAATCAGTTTGCTTGTCCTTCCCTGCTAACTGGGACATTTGCTAAGGGGTTTTTTCGATGGAGCGTGCTGTAGAAACATGCCTTGAAATTTAAACAGTTGGGGTTGCTAGGATTAAAAAAAGGTAGTGCCAAGTCACATAATCACTCACAGTACTAGAAGACTTCTGGCTAATACTCACTGGACCTAAATAGAGGCACATCAAAGTGTTGTTCAGAATTTCATTAACACTTTATAATAACGTCATAAATCACATAATAATAGATCATTAGTAAGGCATTTGTTCATTATCTACTGACAATTTCTAAATCATTATACATACATTCACAAACATCTATAATGTATTAATTAACATGAGTTAAGTGTTTTGAGACCCATGTTGGTAATAATGTATTTTTTATTAAATTTGATTGACTGGGCCAAGCCCCAGGCTCCAGGCCCCAGGCCCCAGGCCCCACCCACTGGAAGCAGGATATATAAAATAAATTGTTTACATGTTCTCTCCCAGTTGACCAGCAAGTCTCTGATCTTTACTTAACTCATGTTACTTAATACATCTATAGATGTTTGTGACAGTAGGAATAATGATTTATAAATTGTAAGTAAATAATGAACAAATGCCTTACTAACGATATATTACAGGACATTATTATAAAGTGTTACCAGAATAACAACTTTTTTTGCAGAAAGTGAGAAAGACATTTAAAGATAATGAAAGTTTATTGTATAAAATACATTTTTCAGATTAAAGAACAAGTCAGACATCATTAATTCCATCGAGGTTAATGAATTTCTGTCTGTTTTAATTCAGTCTGTGCTTAAAGGCGGCGCGCATACAGTACATCTAATGGGTTTATCTGTAGTGATCCAAAAACCTTTGCAAGGTTGTTTTAAGATCTATATTGCACACTGAATCTAATCTGAACCTTGAATCAGAATCTAGCTGCACAGCGCCTTGGTATCCAATCCTCATTAAAATGATATCCACATATGATAAAGAACGTTCTGCGTGTGAGGACACCTTAAACGCAGCTAAAGTCACATCAATGAAGCACACAAGCAGGCTGTTTAAGTTTTAGCTGATTCTGTACTTCATAAATCATATTCATAAATAAGAGTGACAGCAGACATCCTGTTGACATACGCCTAATAAGCTGTATGTGAGCGCATGTAAGTATAAGTGTGCGTGAAATTGTGAGCATGTGTTAAGGTGTGTGTGTGCGTGTGTGAGAGAGATTGAGAGAGTTTTAGACAGTGTGAGGTAGTGTGTGTGTTTGAGAGAGTTTGAGGCAGCATGTGCATGTGCGTGTGTGTGTGCGTGTGTGAGAGAGATTGACAGAGTTTTAGACAGTGTGAGGTAGTGTGTGTGTTTGAGAGAGTTTGAGGCAGCATGTGCATGTGCGTGTGTGTGTGCGTGTGTGAGAGAGATTGACAGAGTTTTAGACAGTGTGAGGTAGTGTGTGTGTTTGAGAGAGTTTGAGGCAGCATGTGCATGTGCGTGTGTGTGCGCGTGTGTGAGAGAGATTGAGAGAGTTTTAGACAGTGTGAGGTAGTGTGTGTGTGTTTGAGAGAGTTTGAGGCAGCATGAGTAAGTGCGTGTGCATGTGCGTGTGTGCGCGCGTATGCGTTTTATTATCTGCTTTTATATTTTATATGATGCCGTGTTGCTCTGAGACTCAGCCTGGCGAACAGGAGGGTTATATATGACTCATGGCGTTTTACTCAAGGGCTGTGTGATGTCAGGAGCTGCATCTGCTCAGGAGATTTTCATTAGAATCGGAGACCGAGCTCTGGAGGGAAGATAACTCCCTGAAACCCACCTCCTTCGTCAGCGCAGGAGCCTCCTTCACCTCCTTACTCAGCGCAGGAGCCTCTCACCTCCTTACTCATTCACCTCCTTACTCAGCGCAGGAGCCTCTCACCTCCTTACTCAGGCCAGGAGTCTTTCACCTCCTTATTCAGTGCAGGAGCCTCCTTCACCTCCTTACTCATTCACCTCCTTACTCCGCGCAGGAGCCTCATTCACCTCCTTACTCATTCACCTCCTTACTCAGTGCAGGAGCCACCTTCACCTCCTTACTCAGGCCAGGAGCCTCTCACCTCCTTACTCAGCCCAGGAGTCTTTCACCTCCTTACTCATTCACCTCCTTACTCAGTGCAGGAGCCTCCTTCACCTCCTTACTCATTCACCTCCTTACTCAGCGCAGGAGCCTCTCGCCTCCTTACTCAGCGCAGGAGCCTCTCGCCTCCTTACTCAGCGCAGGAGCCTCTCGCCTCCTTACTCAGCGCAGGAGCCTCTCGCCTCCTTACTCAGGCCAGGCGCCTCCTTCACCTCCGCCAGCCTCTATGAACCTTTCACTCACGTCTAATTTCCCTCCTGTCACATGACATGGGACAGGTGACTGGAGGGATGGAAGCAGTGTTCTGAGCTTTAACGGGTACAGGACAGCGCAGAAGATGGGGATGGGGGGGATGGGGGGGGTGGTGTTTGGCGAGCGGAACGCAGCAGCGCTTGTGCCCTCTCCCCTCCTCTTCCTCCCTACGCTGGTATCGGCAGATTCTACAGAACAACCAGATGGTCAACTCCTGCGCTCCTTCTGTCCGTTCCGCTTCCCGCTAGAGCAGATTCCAGTAGGCAGCGGGAACCTGTGTGCTGCTTATGAATATTCAGCCCTAAATCTGTGCCCGAAGTGAGAGATAACGGTGAGCAAAAAAATCTGCAACCTGTGCACTGACGAGGTTCGCAAGAAACAATTCGATATCCTCACCACGGTGAGCAGGCTGCTGAGGAGAAACACTCTCAATGAAACACTCTCTTCGAATGAACAACCAGACCGATTATTTTCAGAAGAGTGCAGGGTGTGAGAGTTTATTCCTTTCTAGAAAACAATTCGCTAAGAATTTGGTTGCCATGTGAACTAAAATTGTACCAATTATGTGTCCTGTTACTTTAAAAGTATTAAGGCCATGTAAAGAAAACTAAAAGAGGTAACCAGAGCCAAATTACACAAGCACGTACGGTAGGCTACATATCAACTAATGATAGCAGCCATGAAAGTCAACAAGGTTAAGACAGTATAAACAGTATAACAGTCATGAAAAGGCCTTCCAATCATCTGAATGTCCCACACTCTCTCTCACCACACAAATGCACAGTAGAAGCACTTGCAAGACATTGTGCAGGGGTTGACAATTCTCAAAGTGTATCTTTCGGTATCAACAGACACATGAATTCTGTGCTTATTCCAGTTTTTTTTTTTTTTTTGGAGAGCCGAGTCAAAATGTGAAGTCTAGATCCCACGTTTCTGCTAAAATAGCAGCAAGAAACCTTCAGGTAAGTATTGGGACATTTTATTTTGAACCAGGGTTCCAAGATTTTTCCTCATCTATTGTAAAAAGGACCGATTCTGTTTCAGCACTGTGGAGCTTCCTGGTTTGGGGGGGGTGGGGGGAGGGGGGGGTTGTTGCCTCTCTTTGACAGTACAGTAACTTTAGTCATTAGGCGTAACTTTCCAAATTGTAAACTGAGAAAATTGCATTAAATTAAATTCCATTAAATAAATAGGCAGCATTATGACTGCACAATAGCTATCGATACCCTTTAGCTGCCTAAAACGAATACAAACTAGATTGGTGTGAACAGATGGTGTAAATAGATTTTTATGAAATTTCAAGGACGTGTCTAAGTATTGCTGTTCCCTTGTAAAAAAAACAAAACAATATATATATATATCAATAATTTCATCAATGTTGCTGGTAGAGCGGAGGAGATGGAGACAGGTAATTTCCAGCAAAATTATTGTAATTATTTAGAATAATTATCTACTTTTGCACCAATTTGTGCCTGAGGAGGTGAACATCCATTTTCAGGCCCTTTCATGAATATTCATGTACTGAACTGAAACATTACAATACTCAAATCTGGACCTCGAATCCAAATCCGGCCCTGGTTTTATTTTCTCCCAGGTAATTAACTGAACAATTAGTGCTACTGATTGGCCAGACTGTCCTCACATCAGACTCCCGCAGTTCTTGGCCTTGAGGACTGTGATTTTAGTAACAGGGGCATTGTTCCTTTGATGCACTAATTTCTTGCGTAAATAGCGGGTGCAGACATGGGTGTTTAATCCAGGGAGTTTGCCGGTCCGATCCAGTCCAGATCCAGGCAGAATATCTGCATTAATACCCAGCAGACAAAAAAACCTAAATAAATGCTCTCCAAGTCAAAATCAGTCATTCTGTGTCTCTGTGCTACTCTATGTCTCTATGGTACTCTATGCATTGATGCTAATCTATGCATCTACACTACTCTGTGCTACTCTATGTCTCTATGGTACTCTATGCATTGATGCTAATCTATGCATCTACACTACTCTGTGCTACTCTATGTCTCTATGGTACTCTATGCATTGATGCTAATCTATGCATCTATACTACTTCTCTGTCTCTATTCCGTTTGCTGATGAATTGAAACTGCGTTTTGTTTAAGACTCATTACTAGAGCTTTAAAATAAAAGTATGTTTTAAAACAATACGGCGAACTCGCCGAGTATTCGAATAATTTAATGATGGTTTGAGATTAAGACGGGACTAATTGCGTACACAGTCATACGTGTTACTTTGAATTAGGCCACTATCAGTGCAGAGCATCAAATGGTTCAGATCTGTTCTGGTTCAGTTTATCTGGAAGAGACATTTCACATTACTGGTGTACAAATGGGAAATAACAGCAATTTTAGCTTTACAAACAACTCCTGTTCTGAAGGGAAGATCTACAAATTACATGCGGGTTTCTGAGGAAGCAGGAAGAGCAGTCAGCACTGTGAAGGACAGACATCTACAAATAGTTTCTTGGAAGTCATACAATCATAAATTTAATTATTGCATTTTTCTGATTGAAATGTTTGCTAAATGTTCTTTTGCTCTTTAAGAGCAAAACTTAACAACTACAAGATGGACCTGCCAATGCTGGACATGCAGACAGCATGTCTAGAGCGATTTACACAACTTTTAGCGTTTTTACATAGTATCCATTTAACCAGCTGCATAGATACTAAAGCAAATCAGGTTTACTGCCTGAGAATCGAGAATCGAACCTGCAACCTTTGGGTTACAAGCCCAGTTCCCTACCAGTTCCCTACCCATTACACTACACTGCGCCCTACCCATTACACTACACTGCGCCCTACCCATTACACTACACTGCGCCCTACCCATTACACTACACTGCGCCCTACCCATTACACTACACTGCGCCCTACCCATTACACTACACTGCGCCCTACCCATTACACTACACTGCGCCCTACCCATTACACTACACTGCGCCCTACCCATTACACTACACTGCGCCCTAACCATTACACTACACTGCGCCCTACCCATTACACTACACTGCGCCCTACCCATTACACTACACTGCGCCCTACCCATTACACTACACTGCGCCCTACCCATTACACTACACTGCGCCCTACCCATTACACTACACTGCGCCCTACCCATTACACTACACTGCGCCCTACCCATTACACTACACTGCGCCCTACCCATTACACTACACTGCGCCCTACCCATTACACTACACTGCGACCTACCCATTACACTACACTGCGCCCTACCCATTACACTACACTGCGCCCTACCCATTACACTACACTGCGCCCTACCCATTACACTACACTGCGACCTACCCATTACACTACACTGCGCCCTACCCATTACACTACACTGCGCCCTACCCATTACACTACACTGCGACCTACCCATTACACTACACTGGCCCCCTGCATGCACTGTTTATTTCCTATGGTCTCGCTCTGCTCGACTCTGAGAATAACCCTGTCAGCTCTCAACTTACAAACCCCCGCACTCTCCATTCCCACAGAACTAAAGGGATGCGCGGACGCGGACGCAGTCTCGTTTACGCATCTCATCTTTCACGTGCCGCGAGGACTGACGTCACAGAGTGCGCCTTCCCGTCAGCTGTGAGAGGGAGTCGCCATCGCCGCCGTCACCATCACGAACACCGCCAGCTTCCATTAAGGCTGCGATGCGCTCACACAGTCAAGCTCCTTACAGAGGGTCACGTGACCAGCTCCAGACCTGCTCTACCTGCCGCCCCGTCGTCGCCGTGGAAACCCCGGCTCTGCTCAGGCCCGCCTTAGTTTATCCCGTCTCCAGCCAGGACACACACAGGTAAGCTTTCTAATAATACAGCGCACACACGCACACGCGCACACGCACACGCACGCGCACACGCGCACGCACACACGCACACGCACAGGCACAGGCACAGGCACAGGCACAGGCACAGGCACACGCACACGCACGCACGCACGCACGCACGCACGCACGCACGCACGCACGCACGCACGCACGCACACACACACACACACACACACACCCCCAGGGAGGCTACAGACTGCTGGTGCTCGGCCTAGTCACGCAGGACTCCAGGGCCCAACAGCACTCTCGCACAACAGCGCTCTCGCACAACAGCGCTCTCGCACAACAGCGCTCTCGCACAAGAGCACTCTATTGAGAGTGCTCAAGTGCAGACGGCAACACAAAAGGTGATTTTACATTCAAATCCAGGGCTGTACTGGGCGGGACATGACCCCATTAAAGATGAAGAAGATTTAGAAGAATATGACGAAAACATGATGATGAAAAAAAAATAAAAAATAATAATAATAATTATTATTATTATTCCCAGTTCACTACTCTGCAGCTGGTACACAGTTTTACCTATGTACATGACCTCGGCTCCTCCAGTCTACAGTGGGCGCTGTGTGGATTACTCTCTGGAAACCGCGATTGATTCGTAGGTAAAGTAGAAGATAAGATTTTTCCCTTCTCATGTCGTGACCTTAAAAAGTGGTGACGCAGAGCTTTGTTAGGTCCACTGAAGGTCTGTGGGAAAAAGGCGTCAGCACTGAAAAGAGCTGAAACTGTCTGCTCATTCCTGAAAACCGTGCGGGACACGGGACAGTTTATGACGACGTTGCAGAGTTCACACAAGGCGTGGCCCTCCTGGTACTTCAGGCATCGTAAACGGGTTTAAAAACCATGAGACCATTAAGCCATTAGCTTTTATGCTCAACACCTCCCCCCAACCGAGGAACCTGTTAGAAGGACAGGGAACATAAACTAGCCAATGATATTACAGTACATTACATCAGTCACTTGGCAGGCATTCTTATCCAGAACGATGTACGTGGTGAACACCAGCGTTAGTCTCAGGAATACAGAAATGCAGCATCACCAAGGAGACAGAGGCCCATTTATCAACAGTAAGAGTAATGTTAACCAAATAAACAATTAAATTTAAAAAACAATTAGGCTATGACTGGAAATATTTTTTTAAATAAATAACCTATGATGTAACAGGAAAAAAAAAAACAATTCCCTCCATCTGTTGTAGGGTTTCCAGTCCTAACTCTAGGGTGTAGAGTACATGTATGGTGTGAAGTCTGAAGCTCAACTCCAGAGCACATACACGGTGTAAAATATTAACACCGAGAATCGCAGCTGAAACCGGTGGCAGGTTTGCCTTCCAATGATGATAAAAAATATTTTAAAAATTATAAAAACACTGACGGCTCCCGGGGTGAGCAGCCGAGGTCGGCAGGAGTTCCAGGATAAAACGGGAACGCCTGGGAACTCGGCCCAGGAAAGAAACGAGAGGAGATCATCCTCGGAAAGATCCAGATTCACCTGCGGCAGGCAGCCTGGATTCTTTAAGCTTGAATAACCAGTTTCTATTTTTGTGTCCTCCCTTGTTATACACTTAAAAAAAAAAGTAGCAGCAATCAAGATTTTTCAAATTCCAATGATTTAACAACACTGTACGATAACAACTAGTCTGTCCATAGTAATTTGGATACTGGTTTGTGCCGAATTTATTTTTACACACACATGTAAAATTGCATCTTAGGAGGTTGCCTTGGTAACGGCTAGTTCAAGACAATTGGACCACTAAGCCCCAGTGTTGTCGAGGACACTTTCCAATGAAGTCCTCACATTAGAGAACGCGTGTCTGAGCACACAGCCATTGTTCGGATAAGCTTTAAAGCTCTCAAAAATGTAGGTACAGGTATGTTCCCACAAGAGGTGTGTGCGTAGAGTAACTGATCTACTGAGACTGCAGAATAAGATCACCCAAAGCCATGACACTGGAACTAACCAATAGGAAAGAAGAGGATCTGGCACAATATGAGCAATGGAAAACCAGCAGTCTCTCTCTGGTGATGTGGCTTTAGAAAGACTGAGTGTAGATGTCAGAGCATAGGTGCAGGTTATATTAACAGGCACATGAAGCTCAGAGATGCAACTGAAAGCGAGCAGACGCTGCTAGCAGGCAGAGCATATGTGAGTTCCTCTGTACACAGCAGGTTTGATTGTACATACCCCACAGCTCTGTACATACCCCACAGCTCTGTACATACCCCACAGCTCTGTACATACCCCACAGCTCTGTACATGCCCCACAGCTCTGTACACTGCAGGTTTGATTGTACATACCCCACAGCTCTGTACACAGCAGGTTTGATTGTACATACCCCACAGCTCTGTACACCGCAGGTTTGATTGTACATACCCCACAGCTCTGTACACTGCACATACCCCACAGCTCTGTACACAGCAGGTTTGATTGTACATACCCCGCAGCTCTGTACACTGCACATACCCCACAGCTCTGTACACTGCAGGTTTGATTGTACATACCCCACAGCTCTGTACACCTCAGGTTTGATTGTACATACTCCACAGCTCTGTACACCACAGGTTTGATTGTGCATACCCCGCAGCTCTGTACACAGCAGGTTTGATTGTACATACCCCACAGCTCTGTACACCGCAGGTTTCATTGTACATACCCCACAGCTCTGTACACTGCAGGTTTGTTTATACCCAGGAGTTCCTCTGTACCATGCAGGACTGACGCCAGTAGCTCATTTGGCTTGTAAAACATGCATCCTACCCTCCCCTCTTATCCCCACTCACTCACTCACTCACTCACTCACTCACTCACTCACTCACTCACTCACTCACTCACTCACTCACTCACTCACTCACTCACTCACTCACTCACTCACTCACTCACTCACTCACTCACTCACTCACTCACTCACTCACTCACTCACTCACTCACTCACTCACTCACTCACTCACTCACTCACTCACTCACTCACTCACTCACTCACTCACTCACTCACTCACTCACTCACTCACTCACTCACTCACTCACTCACTCACTCACTCACTCACTCACTCACTCACTCACTCACTCACTCACTCACTCACTCACTCACTCACTCACTCGCAAACAGGATTTTACAAACACCCCAGATTCCTCACTCTGTATCTGTACAGTTACAGAACAAACTTTAAAAAAAAAACTTTTTTTCACCCCCTGCTACTAGGCCAAACTACAATGCCACTCTAAATTACCACAGCAGAATGAGAAAGCATTCAGGTGCAGTAATTAGCTTAAAGAAGCTGGACGGGGCTAACACTGTTTCAGCTCTTAATGCACTGATAAACAACGGCTTCACTCTAACCTAATGCGGCCGCCCAACACAGTCCGCACGAAGAGCGAAGAGCCCTGCTTCATTTAAAAGAGTTAATGAAGCGAAACGAAGCAGAATAACAAATCAGTGGAGATACAACCCAGGCTTGGCTCTGCTCCATCCTGTCACAATATGCTACGCGCTACATTCTTAACTTCGAGCAACGTCACTGAGAAACTATTCCTTTCTTTTCTCGCACAGAGTTTCTCAATAAAGGAAATGATGCACGTTGTGTAAGGACATTACAGTGATATTGAACGTGAATTCCCGGTGTGTGATGCGGACTGGCCGATAAGGCTGGGTCTCTGTGCTGTCTGAGCACCGACTGAATCATGAATCTGAGTATCGAAAACTGTCCAGGCATTTCGGTACTCTTCGGTAAAAAAGTTCTTAAATGATCTATTAACTACCACATTTTCATCCCTGCCAGGGGGGCTTTCAGACTCTCATTTTAGTCTTTGATCAGATATTTCTTGATTTAAATCACAATTCCGTTAATTTTATACTGTATTTTACACAGATGTTTGAGTTGACAACATTAATAACTGAAGCATTTGAGACGTTTTGGCTTATTTTGTTAAATGAGAAATTTTGGATATTGTAGAAAAATGTGTTTACACTCAGCAAAGAAAGCTATCGGGAAAAAGTATTGTTTCGTTATCGGTACCGAATCCCTGGTATTGGTATCAGAACCAGTATCTAAAGAATTTAGAACAATTCCCAGCCCTACAGGCCGAACGGGGGTTTTGTACGGCGCAGGAGTTCTCACGTATTTTAGATATCGGGCCTTTCCTGTGAGGGGTACTGCTCCGTGCAGCTGGAAGCTTACAGGATATGGGACTCAATGCAGGGAGCTCACAGGTGTACAAACAACGAAAGAATGTTCCTTCACCCCATTTAAAGAATTCACACATCAGCCTGCATTTTTGGGGACACCTGTCCGGGAGTTTTGATCCAGCTGGCGCCATTGTGTTAGCCTCTGTGCTAAGCCTGAGGCCTGAGATTCAAACTATCCCTGTGCTACGCTGTCCTGATGTAACTGGGATAAAAAGGCATTATCATTAACATAAGCGGCCTAATGCATTTTATTATTTGCTCTGATAGATCCTTCATTACATTTGTGCTACCAGTCATTCATATCTTAACTATTACACCAGGCCAGCCAGCGGAGGATGGGCTACCCCCCTCTATAGCCGGGTTCCTCCGGAGATGACATCCCATTGGGGAGTAATTTTAATTTTAATTTTATTTTTTTACCTCAATTACTCGCTTTTGGGGGTTCAGGCTTGGTTTTTGCACAATTTTCTTTTCCATTTCCACTGTAAAGTGTCTTTGTGAAAAGTGTTATACAACTGAATTGAATTGAAAACAGCAGGAGCTTTGAAGTGTTATGAAAAATGTTTTTTTGTTTTTTTTTCTCCTGCCAAAAATCAGAAGAGAGGAGGAAAATATGGGGGTTGTTGTTCGAGCACCCGGCCAGAGAGCCGTCAAAAACTTCTAGAATTCCTCCGTTTTCGAGCAGCAGTCTGGGAGAATCTTTGTGCGTAAAGTTACCGCAATACAATGTTCCCCTCTTTAAAACCATATCTTGGGGGAGAGTGCATGAGATGCTGGTGAAATGCATGATGGGAGTTGTGCTGTGAGGCTAAATCAGAAGACTGGTTTCACTGAGCACAACAGAAGTTTTGCTTTTAATGCATGAAGAATAAAAGGCCATTCTTCACCACTGTTAGCCTGGACTCTCTCTGTTCAGGACGGCTTCCGCGGCCGTGGACAACAATATGAACAACAAGACCGGCGCAGGGTAAACAAACACAAGCTCCAAGCGAGGTACCCCATAAAGCTTCCCGGCACCCCAATTTAATTTCCACTGCTCTCAGAGTGGAGGGGTGGGACAGGGCAACGCACCATCGCCCCGTCAATCTGCCTCACAGCAGAGCTGCTGTGGAGGGAGGGAGGGATGGATGGATGGAGAGGGAGAGAGACAGAGAAAGAGACAGACATAAATAAAGAGATGGGCGTTTCACAAGAGGAAGATGTGCCCCGGGCCACAACACTGCCATTATTACACACATCCCTGTTTCACAGGGAGGGGGAGCGAGCTGGGGGGAGGAGGAGGAGGAGGAGGAGGGGGGAGGGAGGAGGAGTAGAGAGTGACAGCGAGGAAAAGTGAGGAGTTCTAACAGCAGGACAAGGGGGCACAGATGCACATCAGTTTAAAAGGTAAATTCTGAGGATATCAGGATGTATTTTTCACAGAGCTGTCAACGTGTGGAACAGCTTTCCAGATCATGCAGCAGAGGCAGAAACTCTAGGGGCGTAACTCCTGATGCACTGCTGGTTACTCTAGTCTGCAGGTACACGATTAGCCTAGATGGGCTGAATGTCCTGTTCTCCTTATGTTTTTATGTTTCAGGTGGGCTAATTTATGTTTCAGATGGGCTAATTTATGTTCCAGGTGGGCTAATTTGTGCCAGAAAAGAGAATGAGGGATTTAACTTGGCTAGATATATGGCAAATATATTTTAATAATTTTCAACCAGGGTAAACTCAAGCTCGGCTTTTATTTTTAATCATGTCATTTTTGTATTTATTTTTTTATTTTACCTTTATTTATATTTATTTAATTTATATAATTTCTTTAGTTGTATCATTTAATTTCTTTAGTTTTTTTAAAAAGTTTTCTTTTAAAAGTTTTTATGTCTTAGGTGATACATCTTCTTTCAATTTCCTTTTTTGTTGCAATTAATTATCCATGTAGGCCTCCCAATTATCCATCAATACATCTCTCTAAAATGCTATTTTTGTACTGCCTGATAATGCAGTTTGTCATAACTGAAAAAGTATTCAAATTAAAAGGAATAGTTTGGGGGAAAAATGTCTGGCTTCCACATTAAGAAACTAATAAATAAACTGAAGGCATAATAGATTATACTGATCTTACTGAACAAAAGGAAATGTGCTGATGGGAACAAGCTTTTCAGCTTTTCAAGCTTTTAATAATCTCCTCTGTGAAATCTCCTGATATAACCCCTAGCAACCCACTTCACAGAGCTTCTCCATCCCTCACAGATAACTGTCCCCGATCAGACACCCTGGAAAAGCACTGAAAACCACAGTGTCAAAAAAGCCATTTACACTAGACCTCCAGTGTGTATAAAGCCATTTACACTGGACTCCCAGTGTGTATAAAGCCATTTACACTAGACCTCCAGTGTGTATAAAGCCATTTACACTAGACCTCCAGTGTGTATAAAGCCATTTACACTAGACCTCCAGTGTCAAAAAAGCCATTTACACTAGACCTCCAGTGTGTATAAAGCCATTTACACTACACCTCCAGTGTGTATAAAGCCATTTACACTAGACCTCCAGTGTGTATAAAGCCATTTACACTAGACCTCCAGTGTGTATAAAGCCATTTACACTAGACCTCCAGTGTGTATAAAGACATTTACACTGGACTCTCAGTGTGTATAAAGCCATTTACACTGGACTCTCAGTGTGTATAAAGCCATTTACACTGGACTCTCAGTGTGTATAAAGCCATTTACACTGGACTCTCAGTGTGTATAAAGCCATTTACACTGGACCTCCAGAGTGTATAAAGCCATTTACACTGGACTCTCAGTGTGTATAAAGCCATTTACACTGGACCTCCAGTGTGTATAGCCATTTACACTGGACTCTCAGTGTGTATAAAGCCATTTACACTGGACTCCCAGTGTGTATTGCCATTTACACTGGACTCCCAGTGTCTACAAAGCCATTTACACTGGACCTCCAGTGTGTATAGCCATTTACACTGGACTCTCAGTGTGTATAAAGCCATTTACACTGGACTCCCAGTGTGTATTGCCATTTACACTGGACTCCCAGTGTGTATAAAGCCATTTACACTGGACCTCCAGTGTGTATAGCCATTTACACTGGACTCTCAGTGTGTATAAAGCCATTTACACTGGACTCCCAGTGTCTACAAAGCCATTTACACTGGACTCTCAGTGTGTATAAAGCCATTTACACTGGACCTCCAGAGTGTATAAAGCCATTTACACTGGACTCTCAGTGTGTATAAAGCCATTTACACTGGACCTCCAGTGTGTATAGCCATTTACACTGGACTCTCAGTGTGTATAAAGCCATTTACACTGGACTCCCAGTGTGTATTGCCATTTACACTGGACTCCCAGTGTCTACAATGCCATTTACACTGGACCTCCAGTGTGTATAGCCATTTACACTGGACTCTCAGTGTGTATAAAGCCATTTACACTGGACTCCCAGTGTGTATTGCCATTTACACTGGACTCCCAGTGTGTATAAAGCCATTTACACTGGACCTCCAGTGTGTATAGCCATTTACACTGGACTCTCAGTGTGTATAAAGCCATTTACACTGGACCTCCAGTGTGTATAGCCATTTACACTGGACTCTCAGTGTGTATAAAGTCATTTACACTGGACTCCCAGTGTCTACAAAGCCATTTACACTGGACTCCCAGTGTCTACAAAGCCAGACACAAGTGAGGCACCTGCTACTTAAACATGAATGCTTGTTTCTCAGCCAGACTCTGAAAGTCTCCAGGGACCAGTTAGTGGAAATCAGGTGATACTCTTGACACTGAAATACAGTCCAGCTGTAAGGTAAAGGCTCATTTAACGCTTGTAAACGGGCTCAGCCGACTGCCCTCAGCACTGGTATGAGTTACTCAAAAGCTGCGGAGAACGGAATCAGAGCCCGGAGCCTGTTCACACAGAACTATAACCCATTCACTTACAGAGCAAACAGAACCGGAGCCTGTTCACACAGAACCCATTCACTTACAGAGCAAACAGAACCGGAGCCTGTTCACACAGAACCCATTCACTTACAGAGCAAACAGACCCGGAGCCTGTTCACACAGAACCCATTCACTTACAGGGGTCCCTAGCGGTCCGAGTCACTCCGTTTGCTGGGCCGACTGCACAACTCACCCAAAAAAAAGCCTCATCTAACAAACCCCTCTCAGCTGACTCTCTTTATACGATTCAACGCCTCACTGCGGAGACCCAGGCGCTCGTAAACGCAGTCAGAATCACCCCCTCCTCCGCACACCTATCCTTTATTTCTTCTGTACCATGTGTTCTGAGTTACCGGGTTATATGAGCACTGTAGGCTGCTTAGGTCTCAGTGCACTTTAGGGTTCTAGAGGAGCAGTGTTGCAGTCTAATGAAAAACCCTACAGGGCTTCCAGGCGTTCTGTCCTGCAGGCCCCATTTTGTGTGCGGAACTGAAAACTGCCGTTCGGCACCAAGAATCAGCTGCCTGTTAGGACATTGATGAAAACGGAGTCTTTCAATGTGCAATCCCTCTATGCTGTGACATACAGTATGTTGCTACCATAGACTGTATAAAAATATGGACAAAGTCACTGTGACGTCACCCATTGCCTTTCCACGGCCTCGTAAAAACTGAATTGAGTCTCCGGATGCATTTTTCGCCGCCAGTTTGCACAAACTGTGTCTGCTCCGTGGAGCCGAACAGGACTCAGCCAGTCCCTCTGATTGGTCCTGAACAAATGTTAATACCCTGTCCAAACGACACAATATTTTAAAAAATCAGCACATGCAGAGTATTAGATGAAGGAAAGGCACCTATTGCAATTAAATTTTTTTGTGGGAAAAATGTATTGACTGAGTATTTTGACCACATTGCTGCCATCGACTTACATGGTGAAAGACCTATACTGCAGCCAACCGCAGTGGCGCTAGTGAGCAACGGCACAATTGCCGCTCCCAGCCCAACCAGGAAGTGAGCTTCAAAACGTAAGCCCATTCTTGGCCCCTTGGTTGCTACGCGTGTACACCATTAAACCTTTCAGTTACGCACTGCATGAAAAGCTGTGTTTACGGGGCGGACACTACAGCGCACAAATCTGAAAACGTGCATGGAGGTGTTCTTGTCCAGAAACTTTCCATAAATTACCGGAAATGGCCGTCCACTTCTCCTAATCGGAAATCCCGGAAATCCCCGATCACAGACGAGGCTCGGGAAATAATACGCGTCAACATGGGAAACTACCGCTCACGACCGACACGCAGCAAATCTCACTACCGCTCACGACCGACACGCAGCAAATCTCACAAGTTGTACATCTTCTGGAAACATTTCTTTTATGCAGTGATGAGGATTAGTTTTCATTATTTTTGCTCAGAGGAAAACCACACGGATATATTATACGGAGTCTGTACTCAAGCCTGCGAGATGTGACCAAGGCCAGCTCTGCTCTACAAAGACCGGCGGCTGCATTTACAAACAGGATCACACATGAGTGCTCAATTGCTGATCCAAGATCAGTTTTGCTTTTTAGTTCATAATGGATAGGCTTAGGACATAGACAGGAAGAAACCTGATCCTAGATCAGCACTCCTGCTGTGAGATGCTATATTAATATAATATATTATTAATACTATATGCTTTATGAATATGGGCCCTGATCTGTGGGTCACAGAGGGAAATACCTGCTCCGCCTCTTCACTATTCCAGTACTTCTCCAGCAGAGTAAATGACGCGGCTTTTTTGTTACCTGCCAGACTGCCGCCTCTACTCCCGGTGACTTATCTGCCTACTTCCCGTTTTTCCCTGAGTCCTATTCATTATATTCATCGAGTGAAAACAAGCTGCCACACATCACTGCAGCTTCTAACCTCAATCCACAGCTATCTGTATTGTAAAGGTCTCTCTCTATCTCCGTGCAGGCTGAACATTTTTTGTTTTTTTTGTTTTTGTTGTTTTTTCTGTATTGAATTTGATACTGTGTATTTTATCGTGATTATCTGTTTACTGTAAGGACTACAGATGGAAATTAGCTTCTTGCTAAATCTGGTGCACCCATCTTTTTACTCATCGAGTGATTAATGTAAGTGCACACTGTCCTTTTTCTAAATAAAGAAACATTGTCAAAAGGTAAAAGGGGAAGTAAAAAATTAATAATAATTATTATTCTTTTTTTTTTTTTTCTTAAGTCACGCACGTGAAAATCTCAAGGCCTGAGGTGTTTGACAGCATTGATGTTAGTGCTGGCGTGAGGTGTGTGTGTGTGTAGGTGTGTGTGTGGGGGGGGGGGGGGGGGGGAGGTGCGTGGTGGAGAAAGTTTCATTTACACAGGGCAAAATATTGAACTTATAAAATACATTTTCATAAAATTTCTTCTGGACATATCGACTCCTACAGTTTCTAGCCATACCATACTTCCCCATCATAAACTTCCATACACCCATTTGCTTGATCATTTCAGATACATGAGTCATACTTTTTAAAATAGTCCATTGACTTAACATTGGTGAACCTCTCAGCATACTTCATAATACCAAACTGCCATTTTAATCTTGCTACCTAGTCACATATAACTATCCTTATTCGAAAAGCTTTGTTATGATGAAGACGGTGCACTTACGGTTACGTTTCCCTCTTAATCTGTCTAAATTCCCTTTGAGGGGGTCATATCCCTCCGTATTCCAAATGCAACCAATGCGACGCTAACAAATAGAATGGTCTGGATGGCATGGTTAGCGCTACTTCCTTTATCCTGGGTAAGAGCAACTGCATTACAAATTTTAAAATGTTCATATTTCACATCAAAAAGAGGAATCCATTTTTGCCTAAAATTAGTTGGCTTATAGAACATTGGTTGATTAATGAAATTGATTGTTACTGGTGCAATCCTAACATATAAATAATAGGCCAATATAAAACATCTGGAAGACAGAGGATGCCGAGGTAATTTCATGCTTCGAAATACATTACAAAACATAAAACATATTTTGTCGTTCCTTGAGAGGACTAAAGATTTGTTGATGGATTTCTGCCCACACTGAAAGTAGAGAATTGATGAGGTGAGAGATTTTTAAAGGAAGCCCTTGAGCTCAAGGTTTAAAACAAGGGGCTCTAACTGATGGACAGCTGCCATTGTAGGGTCAAAAAATGATTATTGCTTTTAAGGATAATTTTTAAGGATGATAGATATCGAAACTGTTTGAATTCCAGAACCCAGACCAGGATGCACACAGTTAATTTTCAGAGGATAAAAACTGTAAGAACAATAAATGGGAAAACATACTTTCCCCATCAGCTTTATTAAATATATTTACTCTTTCCACACATCCACACATGGCTCAAACACAGTCACAGTCCAGCCCTCTCCAAGCACGCCTGACCCAACCCTCTCCAAGTAGACGTGACTACACAGCCAAACCATGGGGTAACTGGTGTTACAGGATCGGGAGCAGAAAAGGGATGTGAAATAAAGGGAGAGAGAGAGGGGGAGAGAGGGATGAAGAGGAGAACAATGAGAGGAGAGAGAGAGAGCATGAGAGAAAGAGGAAGAGAGCACAAGAGATGACAGATACGGGAACAAAATGGCCCCCGGTCTGTACTGTCCTGTCCTGAGCTTCATTGCCGTCCTGCGAAATCAGAGCAGCCCTTACATCGCACCTCCCAATCAGAGCAGCCCTTACATCCCAACTCCCAATCAGAGCGGCTCTTACATCGCCACTCCCAATCAGAGCAGTCTTTACATCATAACTCCCACTGGTTCTTCTGAAGAAGTTTAATTCTGAATATTACTCCACTGTTAATCCATTATAAAACACACACGCAAAACAATACGGAGGCTGCTGGACTCAGCACCGCCCACACGCCCATTTTTGACAGGTTTGCAAAGGCTGTGGGATTTGCGGTCGCAGAGAGCAGGGCTTATGTGCTAAAGGTTTCCATGAAGACTGTCCGTCGCACCAGCTAAGCTGCTCCACCCTGTTGCTCACCTTCCCACACAGGTGTCATCACCACAGAAACTGCAGTGACCCCGCCCATCTCTTTGTGACTGCACAATGATTGCAGCTCAAGGCAGAGCACAGGCTCGTCCAGGAGGAAGTTATCATTTTCTCCTCCTACTCGGATTAAATATGACCTTTGAACTGCCTGAATATCACAGAGGGATGACTCACAGTGGTTGAGCGTTTCTCCAGGAACAAAGTCAGCATCGCTGACTCCGATTTTCATTATGGGTGTGACAGATCACGGTTTTGCACCGAACGACAATATGCCGGCTTTTTAAGAGCCGCACTTGTTAGCTTTGAACCTGTAGGAATTCAGTAATTCCAACCTCAGGTTTGTTTGCTATACGGCTTATGGCCCATATAATAGGATATACAAGCGTATTTTCAGAAGGGACAAAATGGCAGCATGCTGCAGTTTGTTTTAATATACCAGGGTGAAATTGTGTCTGAACTTGGCCTTTTAATGTCATGGTTACTTAACTGTCAGGAGCGATTACACATTTTTAAAAAATATGACTCTTAGGTTATCAGCGGTTTCGTGTTAGCAGGGAGCATTTATCATCAGGACAGGGACTTTATCAACTCAGTCCAGCTGTAAGCTACCATAAACCAAAGTCTTATCTAAATTCTTATACAACAGCACAATATCCAACAAGCAGTTTCTGGAAAAAAGGACACGTACTTGAGTCTGTCCAGTTAACATCAGACCACTGAAAAGAGGCAGTAAAGTCAAAGCTAATAAACTTTAAATACAAATGCAATAGGAAAACCCAGCATACTGAACCAGGGGTGGGACACTTTGAGAACACTCCGGTTTTCCGGAGCGTCCTCAGGAATGCTCTCAGCAATAAATGTTCTTTTATTCTCGCCGTTTAGCCCATGTAATGCAGATTTAAATTAAACATGTTTCTATAATCCGCAAAACAAAAATTTTTTTTTTGTATCGCGACCACGACTGAGACTGGACTTGCTCCCCGGATTAGGCTCCACTCTGGTTGCCATTAATTCTGTCGAGTGGCAACCAATCACAAAGCCGCTCCACGCATACAATTATAGCCTCCTGCCACACGTCCATGTCTGGAATGCAGCCACACACCACACTACGGTTTCCCTCCAAATCCAACACTACTTCCCTGTTCTGCCTCCATTACTGTGTGGAGGGGGGGGGCAGAGATCCTGAAACCCCAGATGGAACTGCAATATGTTGAAATATATAGTAGTACTTTTTAAATAAATATACAAGGACAAATATATTTCATAGCAGTACACTGTAATACATTTGCCCATATATGGCAAAGTTCAGCAATCGTAATATTTGGATACGTTTTCCAGATTTCTGCATTTTCATTAAGGGGACCATGTACACCAGGGGCACTGAGGCTTCTGGGGATTAGAGTCCCCGTTGTGTTAGCCTCACGCGGCTGTTGCCACGGTTACCAGCGGAAGCCGAGACGCTTGTTTACCAGACCTTATCGTATGACAGGGCTGCACCAACATATCAGAGTGTCGTACTGGCCAGCCTATGTCAGTGTCTAACTGGCCAGCCTTAGCCTATGTCAGAGTCTTACTGGCCAGGGTTGGCCTCCATAGCAACCTAATTATGTGTGGCAGCTGGTCCTATAGTCGTCGAGGATAGAACAGAACAGGTTTTCCTTGGCTGTGTCTGGGATTAATGGGAATTGGGTCAAAGGGACACAGGAATTTTGGGAGCATTGGAATTAACAGAAAACTTTGCTTCATTTAATTAAATGTACATTTTTACGTATACGTATATACTGTGGTATTCAGATTCCCTTATTTAAGGTTATGAACATTTTTACAATTATGTTACGCTTGGCCAAACCAGCTGTCCAATTTACATTGTTATACAACTCTCATCACACATCACATACACATCATAGACTATGGCTTTGCAGTGAACTCGGAGAGCTTGAGGCCAGTTAGAGAGAGAAATGGCTGAGTAAGCTCTCCTCAGAGATGCAGTTTAAAAGACAGGAACATTGTATTAATACGCCAAACTCCCAGAGCGTGAACGCAAAGGCACACAGACATTCCAATTAAACAGAAGTGGAGTTTCTTTCATCCAAACTACATTATCTGGACTAATAATTACGGCTAACTTTTAGGAGCCCTCACACAGCAGGGCATTACACATAGGCCTATTGCTCTGAGTGCAGAGAGTAAAAACACCATTCTCACTGACTATGACTGGCTCATCCAATTAACCGATTAAACTCAAAACGAACCCCAGTATTAGCGTGCAATATCAGGACAAAAAAAGTCTGTACATTGTAGTTATTAAAGAATATTCATGTCCGTGACTCCAAAAACAGGGAAGTACGTCAACAGGGAAGTTGCCGTCGTACGAAAAAAACAAAACACCTTTACATGAGCGTACGACAAGCACTAAAAATAACAACGTTACCCCCCCCCCCCCCCCCCCCCGAGTCGGGAGTGATTCCATCAACATTTCCACCCTGCGGAGAGATAGAGAGAGAGAGAGAGAGAGAGAGAGAGAGAGGAGATAACATTCCCTTTCACACAACGCCAATGACACTCCACTCATCTGACAAAGGGGGAATGATACAGAGAAGCATTTTTTTTATTTATTTAAATTCATCTCAATTTATTCAGGAAAGAAAAAAGAAATCTCTTTTTCTAGCGCGTTCTGGCCAAGAGGTTGCAGCACATAGCATGAATTAAAATTTGACAAATGTGGGTAGTGAACGCTCGGGCTCTGAGAGAAGAGGAACAGAACAGATGTAACGCTGCACTCCCACGTTACACAGAGATAACGCTGCACTCCCACGTCATACAGAGATAACACTGAACTCCCACGTCACACAGAGATAACACTGCACTCCCACGTCACACAGCGATAACGCTGCACTCCCACGTCACACAGAGATAACGCTGCACTCCCACGTCACACAGAGATAACACTGCACTCCCACATCATACAGAGATAACACTGCACTCCCACGTCATACAGAGATAACGCTGCACTCCCACGTCATACAGAGATAACGCTGCACTCCCACGTCACAGAGATAACGCTGCACTCCCACGTCACAGAGATAACACTGCACTCCCACGTCATACAGAGATAACGCTGCACTCCCACGTCATACAGAGATAACGCTGCACTCCCACGTCACACAGAGATAACGCTGCACTCCCACGTCACACAGAGATAACGCTGCACTCCCACGTCACACAGAGATAACGCTGCACTCCCACGTCACACAGAGATAACGCTGCACTCCCACGTCACACAGAGATAACGCTGCACTCCCACGTCATACAGAGATAACGCTGCACTCCCACATCATACAGAGATAACGCTGCACTCCCACGTCACACAGAGATAACGCTGCACTCCCACGTCACACAGAGATAACGCTGCACTCCCACATCACACAGAGATAACGCTGCACTCCCACGTCACAGAGATAACACTGCACTCCCACGTCATACAGAGATAACGCTGCACTCCCACGTCATACAGAGATAACGCTGCACTCCCACGTCACACAGAGATAACGCTGCACTCCCACGTCACACAGAGATAACACTGCACTCCCACGTCATACAGAGATAACGCTGCACTCCCACGTCATACAGAGATAACGCTGCACTCCCACGTCACACAGAGATAACGCTGCACTCCCACGTCATACAGAGATAACGCTGCACTCCCACGTCATACAGAGATAACGCTGCACTCCCACGTCATACAGAGATAACGCTGCACTCCCACGTCATACAGAGATAACGCTGCACTCCCACGTCACACAGAGATAACGCTGCACTCCCACGTCACACAGAGATAACGCTGCACTCCCACGTCACACAGAGATAACGCTGCACTCCCACATCATACAGAGATAACGCTGCACTCCCACGTCATACAGAGATAACACTGCACTCCCACGTCACACATAGATAACACTGCACTCCCACGTCATACAGAGATAACGCTGCACTCCCACGTCATACAGAGATAACACTGCACTCCCACGTCACATAGAGATAACGCTGCACTCCCACGTCATACAGAGATAACGCTGCACTCCCACATCATACAGAGATAACGCTGCACTCCCACGTCACACAGAGATAACGCTGCACTCCCACGTCATACAGAGATAACGCTGCACTCCCACGTCATACAGAGATAACACTGCACTCCCACGTCATACAGAGATAACGCTGCACTCCCACGTCATAGAGAGATAACACTGCACTCCCACGTCACACAGAGATAATGCTGCACTCCCACGTCATACAGAGATAACACTGCACTCCCACGTCATACAGAGATAACGCTGCACTCCCACGTCATACAGAGATAACACTGCACTCCCACGTCACACAGAGATAACGCTGCACTCCCACATCATACAGAGATAACACTGCACTCCCACGTCATACAGAGATAACACTGCACTCCCACGTCATACAGAGATAACGCTGCACTCCCACGTCATACAGAGATAACACTGCACTCCCACGTCATACAGAGATAACGCTGCACTCCCACGTCACACAGAGATAACACTGCACTCCCACGTCACACAGAGATAACGCTGCACTCCCACGTCATACAGAGATAACGCTGCACTCCCACGTCATAGAGATAACACTGCACTCCCACGTCACACAGAGATAACGCTGCACTCCCACGTCATAGAGAGATAACACTGCACTCCCACGTCATACAGAGATAACGCTGCACTCCCACGTCATACAGAGATAACACTGCACTCCCACGTCACACAGAGATAACGCTGCACTCCCACGTCATAGAGAGATAACACTGCACTCCCACGTCATACAGAGATAACGCTGCACTCCCACGTCATACAGAGATAACGCGGCACTCCCACGTCACACAGAGATAACGCTGCACTCCCACGTCATACAGAGATAACGCTGCACTCCCACGTCATACAGAGATAACGCTGCACTCCCACGTCATACAGAGATAACGCTGCACTCCCACGTCACACAGAGATAACGCTGCACTCCCACGTCACACAGAGATAACGCTGCACTCCCACGTCACACAGAGATAACGCTGCATTCCCACGTCACACAGAGATAACGCTGCACTCCCACATCATACAGAGATAACACTGCACTCCCACGTCACACAGAGATAACGCTGCACTCCCACGTCACACAGAGATAACGCTGCACTCCCACGTCACACAGAGATAATGCTGCACTCCACTGCGGGTCTTTCTGCTCAGGTACCATCACCCAATCATATAAACAATAGCTGAAGGATTTGAGAAATTCAATAATGCAATCCATTAAAGTCAGCAAGGATCCTAAAAAAAAAAGCAATTGCATTTAATATGTCCACACTCAGCGTGTTCTGCGTAGGCCCGATCGTATTATCTGACAGATACTTATGCAAGCCCTGGCTTTATATTAACTGGTGGCACTTGAACAAGACAGACCTTTTGCTCTACAGCTATAAAAGAGGAAAGTCCAGCTCCAAACAGCTCAGGCAATCATAGAAGTGTCGGGTCAGGGGCCAGAGGCATAGAGTCAGAGCAGGAGAATCAGAATCAGAGTCACAGTGAGAATCAGAGAATCAGAACTCCCAGAGCAGCGGACAGAGACACAATGAGCTTCAGACCTTGTTGTAGGTACCTGGGCTGCGTCCCAATATCCTCCACTCCCCCACTACCACTCCTCTCCTACCCAGAAGTATGCAAAACTGCCTGAACGTTTTGAGTACTACTAGTTCATTGTACAGTATACAATGTACTTGACATTGCGGTTTGCGTCGATACATTGATCGATTTGTAACTATTTGGATTTTGTAGCCAAATGAGCAACATTAGATTAGGACACAAAGATTGGTTTCCGGGGGAACGGAGGAGAGGAGGTGGTAGTGGAGGAAGGGAGGAGAGGAGGTGGTAGTGGAGGAGAGGAGGAGAGGAGGTGGTAGTGGAGGAGAGGAGGAGAGGAGGTGGTAGTGGAGGAAGGGAGGAGAGGAGGTGGTAGTGGAGGAAGGGAGGAGAGGAGGTGGTAGTGGAGGAAGGGAGGAGAGGAGGTGGTAGTGGAGGAGAGGAGGAGAGGAGGTGGTAGTGGAGGAGAGGAGGAGAGGAGGAGAGGAGGTGGTAGTGGAGGAGAGGAGTATTGGGATGCACCCCCGATCTTAGAGCCAGAGTCACAGAGTTGGAATCAGAGTCAAATTTAGATTCAGAGACTCGCAGAGTGAGAAACCGAGAGTCAGGGAGAACAAGAGCTGCAGATACAGCCAGAATCAAAGACTTAGGCTGGGGCTTTGACTTAAATATCTGCATTCCTCTTCCAACAATAAATAAATTAAATATGTGTCTGTGTCTGTGTGGCACCCTTAATAAAGATGAGCTAATGATGTATAAAATAAACACAGGTAATGAGCAACACCCCATCTAGCAAGTAACCAGCAAAGGAATTTGTCCGTACCAGCCTGGGGTTCTGCCACACCCCAATCTGACATGGGAGCATATTACTCCACACGGGATTTCTCTCTCACATATTCACATTGCTTTTTTTAAGTCACTCTGGATAAGTGTACTGCAATACATTTAAAATTTGTGTATTTTAAATATACTGCATTACATGGCACAGAGGTTCATGTATTTTTAAGCAAACAAATGCATTAGCCGAGTTGAAAAATATAAACCCTCCGGCATTCTACACCCCTTGCTAATATTTGAATATTTTTTGGTTTCCTTCTCTCTTTGATGTACCCTGCTATTGTCAGAGTTTTTTTCTCTGATCTGTATGATTGGATAAGGTACATTTTAACAGGCACACGCACACGCACACGCACGCACAGAAGGCCCTATTGAAATCAGTAAGTGAACCACACTTGCTCACGTTCTAAGAAACATGAAACTAAGATGCACTTTTGGGTGCCAAAGCCCCTACACGTTATTATTCACCGTCTCCTCTGTACAGAACAATAACACTGTTGTTTGGCATTCATTACTGAAGCGTGTGGGACAGGACTTAGTCATGAGCAGCATTAGGAACATTAATGCGTCACCTGAGCTGATCCACCCACCAGGCATGAATTTCAAAATAAAAGCCAGGTTTTGTGCAATACAGAGACAAGAGAGGCAGATGAGCATCAGGACCTTCAAATAGTCCAACACTTTGGTGGAAATTATTTCATTTGCAACAATTTGCCCTCTCACAAATATGCATTTTTAATACCCTGGTTCCAATTATCTTACAGACATGAAGAAACCAATGGCAGTTATCGTAAAACATCTCAAGAAAACACCTGAAGATTATTTGCTTGCACATTACCAGAACAAAATATCAATATTTAGTATGTGATGTTATTTTAACTACTCGGGCGATATACATGTACACACCCTATGTTCTGGAACGACTACACTCTGTAGTCTGCGACAGCTACAAGTTCCTACAGTCTGCCACAGCTACACGATACAGGGGTTTTAACATTTGATACCCTGCCATACTGGAGTAATATGACAGCTACCCTTAACTCTTTTAAACACACATATAAACTTACACAGAAGTACCATTTCCATACTTTAGACATTAGGAGTAGGGATAAAACAGCACACAGCCGGACTGTCATGTGTAAGAGAGGGGAAAGCCTAGCTGTAGCTACACCAGCTTCACCCCACGACAGTGAACTTTATTTTTTTTATTTTTTTTAAAGTTTAAACTGAGCAATTTCTGCACCATGATCCCAGGACTCAAACGGAGGCCCAGGACAGATCTCTGAGCAAACACGGTCTCCCACACGCCCCTAATCACTGATCCCAGAACCGGAATGTGTGGAGATTGGGAAGCATTTTCACACAGAGAGTTGCCCACAGCTTGCTATGTCAGGTTGTGGAGGCAGAGCTGCTCTGGGTGAAGTTCCAGTCCAGGCTTAACAAAATGCTGGACACTCCAGCCTGCAGGTAAAGGGACAAGCCTAGATAATAATAAAATAATGCCTTGCATTTATATACCGCCTTTCTCATCAACCGGTGACTCAAAGTGCTTTACAATGCGTACACCACCAATGTGTAGCATCCACCTGGGAAGCCATTTTGCGCCAGAATGCTCACCATGGGCGTAATGCCCTGTTCTCCTCATTATGTATTATTATGTTCTAGATGGGCTGAATGGCCTGTTCTCCTCATTATGTATTTGTATCTCCGAAGTGCTAAACGGCCTGTAGTTCTCATTCTTATGTTCTAGATGGCCTGCCTCTTTTTTCCTGCTTTTTTATGTAACTCTGCAGATGGCTAGAACCACAGCTGGAGCAGGATTCAGTCAAACTCAATGCTACAATGCCACCTGCTTTGTACTGTCCTGCTCCAAGTCCCTAACTAGAACCTCAAACCTAGAACCACTCAGTTAGTAGCAGTTTGGAGAAATCAAGGTGATCACCATAATAGCCACAGTTACATGCTATAACAGCCAACATGGCGGTCACAAATCTTCCACCTAAAAAAAACAAAACAATAATCAAAATATCATTCTTTCATAGCCTGCTGACCAGGCTGCAGTTAATTCAGCAGTAAGTTCTGTTCCACAGATATGATTGAAAACTGTCAGAAACTCACAATAGAATAAGATGAAAAGAAAGAGAAAAAGAATGCATTTGCATGCGCGTGCCAGTCCTCGTCATCGTCGCATGCTCAGTGGACTGTGGAACTGCAGTTTTGCCGGCGCGCATGACGTAATGCGCAACGGCATGCGGTATGTAAATCTCCAGAACTAATTCTCATGACTATATATGCAATCTCCTTCAGAGCAAACCAGCAGGGTCGGGCATTATCATTTATTAACGTTTTACAATAGCCTAGCAAAGGTAATTCCATGAGGAGGCAAAGATAAAGGATGCCCCATCACAAATCATGCGCAGTTATAAGCCATTTTCAGCATGAAGGCTTTATCCGTGGGGTATTGTTGTATATGTTTTCTTTTTGTTGTAAAAAAAGATAAGCTGATAGGAAACCAGTCACCCATGTTTTCTAAGATACCTCTAGGTTGCCAAGCCCCAAGGCAAACAAACCTGTTCAGCAAACCACGGGTCCTTTCCATAGACTGTGCTTAGCTTGATGTTAACAACATGTCCAATACCCTCTCTTCAGTCAGTAACTGAGATTCCTACTAGATGGTGCTGCAAACTCATCAAGAATTTTTTTTAAAAGGGGACTCTAAATTGCCCATAGGTAGGAGTGTGTGAGTGAATGGTGTGTGTGCCCTGTGCTAGATTGGCGACCTGTCCTGGGTGTATTCCTGCCTCTCGTCCAATGCATGCTGGGATAGGCTCCAGCCCCCCTGCAACCCTGACCAGGAATAAGCAGGTTAGATAATGGATGGATGGATTTTAAAAGGGTTTTAGGGAAAACACAATTTAACAAACATGAGCTACTGTAGTAAAAACGTGGTGTATTACGCATGTAAGTTGTAACTACAACATCCTCACTGTAGAAAAATATCAACCTGACGGACATCCGACATGAGCCTACCTGCAACAGTTAAGGGACCGCCTACAAGTTGTCTAATACGTTTAATACTGAAAAAGTTAGCTATTTTGCGAAGATGCTAAAACAACATACAGGACAGGAACATAGTGTCGTAAAATCAGAATTTTTGCCTTTCTAAAAGCCTTATATATTGTTAAGTACATGTTTCATCTGTACAATATTAATTAAATGGTTTCGTTACTCAAACTCAAGAAAACTTTTTTTTTGGCACTTTCAAAGGTGCGTTTGGTGAGCATGTTTCACGGTAACCAACTCCGCCTCTCTGCGTTTACACCGTCCTAAACTCGTTTTATGTTTCTTGTCCAGAAATCGAGTCATCAATCAGCAAGGGAGGTAATTAAGGTCTGTAATGTGTTTTCGAAATAATTAATGGAGATGGTATTCAACAAGGAAGCAATTTTACACCTCCACTACAACGGCAACGAGCGAAGTATTTATCCGTCTATGAAAGCACTTTGTACATGCTCCCCAGAAACACCGAAACTAAACTAGACCGAAACTTGCGCGTGCACCTGTTCGCCGAACTGCCCAATACATCTTCAGTAGGAGGGATGACGCTCGAACCGCATTGAAACTTTGCCTTTTGCCGCAGAAAAGTGTACAGCATAATGAGTCCAAAGACTTTAGGATGTGCAACCTTGTTCCATAACCCGATATAGAGATGGTTGCACTAAACTTCTTAGCTCATGTAATTTCGGGGTTAAATCACAAGGGCGAATTAATCAGAATACACACTGCATACAGTAGCCTAATCTGCATTCTGTAAAACGTGTCAGTAGTAGCCTAACGTTAATTGATTAGAAATTGTGTGCGTGTATATGCGTGTTATTGCGCGGATATGGACTGATCTGGGATTCTCGGTTTTTGTTTAGTATAGGAGTTTGATAAATAATTAAAACCTCACATGAATAGGCTATAGGCCTATATCAATGAACACAGACACTGACGCGGTCAGAATTAATATATGGTGTAGAATAGTTTATGCGCGCCCAGGTGTGTAGGCTATCTTTATGTGTGTAAGGTAGCAAGGTGTAACGTTAAGCCTGTAATGCAATTAAAATCACGTTACTCACGGAATGAACGGCAGCTATTTCTGCCTGAACATCCAAACAAAAGTTGCTGAAGGCAACCTGAATTAGTTCACTCACCTTAGTGAAGAGCTCGTTCACTGACATCTTGTCCCGCCAGACGAGCCCGCTCCGTCTTACCAAAAATACTCGAACATCAAGTCAAAGCCTCTCCGTTTTGGAAAAAATAAGCAAATTATGATAATATCGATATTCCCATGAAGTATTTTTCCTCTATTAAGTAGGTTGTCCAGCCGCCATTTTTCAGATTCAGGTATGAGGTCCCGAGTTGACAAGCCAAAGCTGTTGTCGCTTTATTTGCCTAGCTAGCGAGCTAGTTAGCTACTTCCGACCTTTTCCTCGTTTGCCAGGTGCTTATTTTTCTTTTCTCAATCCTGTTGGGAAACTATGCTTTTCCCATCCACGTGCACCTGTTCCACAGGATTGGATAACGCCTCAAAATACAGATGCGATACACCAACATTTGTCAAGGGGAGAGGTTAATGGAGAAAAGAAAAAAAAAAAAGTATCAGAGCAACGACTCCAATTTACTTCCTTTCCGTAGCCATGGACTCGATATTCCGTGTTGACTTGACTGGCAGGACTGTGGCTAAAGCTAAAAGGCTAAAGCCGGGGGAGCGCAGCGTAGTTTGTCCGCGCGCACTGAACAGCAACGGGACACCTGGTGGTTCCGGCGCGAGTTGCATTTTCAATGCAACCGCAGCACAACTTAATGCGCTGCGTGGGTCAATAAAGATACTGTACGCACCCCAACGATCACCAATACGCTTTGGCTCGGCGTGTACTTACCCTACTGTTTAGCGGATATGTTTCGGAGTTGTTTATTGTTTTTCCGCAAACGAACATAACACACCATAACACTACCAGCTGGACGTTGGGAATTAAATTATTAACTTTCACCACCGATTAGTTACAAAATGTAACATTGTGCTATTATGTATATGCTCTTTATACCGTTTAATTGTTGTCTGAATTGAAAGTATCTCATTAAAATTCAGATTAGTGTTCTTCTGTCATTCAGGTATTTCGCAAGGCAGTTGTTAGGCTATAGCCTTTAGTATGTAGTCTATCTAGTCTATAGGTAGACAGAGAAGTACAATCATAAAAAATATATAAGGGCTACTGTTAGTATATTACATGCACTCAAGGTTATACTGCATGCAGTCCACTTAATTGTGACTGCAAGTACATAAATGTAGGCTGCACATCAAAAAAGACACTGACATCATCATTTCAAACAGTCAAACCTGAATGTTTTATTAAACCATGGCTATATGATGCAACTGCCGAGAAGCCTAATATATCCTGAGTATGTGTATGCCCTGCCCCTGAATATAGGCACACTCAGAGCCTAAGCACACCCAGTATGTAAGCACACCTCAAGTGTTTTCAGGGGTTTTTTTTATAATAATTTTTTTTTTTTTTTACTATTTCTGAACTGTTGTATTTTTGTTGTCTGATATGTGTTTACCAGGCAAGTGTAGGGGGTGGGCTCCAGGTGCACAAGAACCTGCCCGTTTGCCCCAAGTGCCCCATGTGCACCTTTGATTTGATTTAAAAAAATGTGGATTTGCATTATTATTGTTGCTGTCCTTAATATCATTCGTTCGTTTTGGTGTCATAAAACAGTTATTCTAGGCTGGTGTGTCCCTATCTCACTTTGTATCCTTTTCTCCCTTTGAGCACCTGCCTCTCAAAAGGTCTCTGCACAGTCCTGCTGTTTGCAGCTGCAATTCATACACACAAGACAAGTACGCAATCCATAAAACTATTCTTTCACTCTTCTAGTTTTTTTTTTTTTTTTTTTAAACTTCTTTCACTCTTCTACATGCTTTATCGTAGCACAGTAATCAGACAGCACAGAAACGTGTGGGTTATTAGTTATGTAAATATTACCTTGCAGTAGAGGTCATATTCTTCCATCTCGCCTGTCCGATCGAATCTGTTTGTTCAGATGGCGAATGTGTCTGTATCCTCAGTCCGTAAACTCAGCAGGGTCCGGTTGACGAGTGTCTGTTACTGAGATAGTTCTGAGGATCCCATTTTCCAGAGTATTTCCATGTCACTTGTGTAAGTCTGTGTGAGAAACTAGACTTGAGCAATTCCTGGAACCTGCCTGGACAGAACTGCGGGGAATAAAGTGGTTTTCTTCCAGCAAGTAAGGCCTCCACTCCCACACCACTCCTTCTACAGGTATGGGGTGTTGACTGACGTCTTTTACACGTTGCAGCTAATGTGGAATGAAAAAAATAATGTAGATAAAAAAGTGCACCGCTCATAAAAATGATTACAGCGACATGTTGGGAATGTATACTTTCTATGTAGGTGTTAAATAAAGCTTGAAACCTGATCGTAACATTGTAATTTTCACTGGAGGACCTTTTTTAAAAATATTGTGAGACACACATTCATAACAGACTGGAACCTCTGTATTATGGGGCTGATGGCAAAGTTGGATAAATCAAATGACATTTCTGCAATGAAAGATGTAAATGTGTACAGAAAATGTGTGTTTATACAGAGGCACATCAGGATAGACTGCATATTGGCCTTAAGTCATTTAAGCTGCAGTGTGCAGTTTTCTTGCACTCAGCATTTATTCTTTCAGATCACATTAAACATTTGTGTACAGGGATTTTTTTTGCTTCTATTAGACATTAGTTCTCTCATAGAAAAAATTAAATAAAATAAAAATCTGCTATTAACTGAACATGTGTGAGCAGTATGGAGAAATTATATTCCAGTTTTACAAAATCGGTATAGGAATCCCAATTTCAGAGCGGATGAAGTTTAAAGGCCTACCACAAACTCTAGCTAATCCACAACAGCCCTCCACAGAGACATTGGGAGGCATACATGGATGAATTCAGTTGCAACACGTTTAGGATTTCAGCGGTGCAGGTCAATCAATCAAAAGAAAATCTAAATGTATTTATATTGCACATTTCACAAACAATTGCCACAATACGCTTCACAGAAAACACTGGCAGAGGTCCTCTCCCACTGGAACCATTGCCAAAGTGGCCCATAGTTCGCTGGTTAGACTTACACTGGTGGAACAGCAGTGGTGAAAACCCTTTTATTTTCTTGTTAGAATTTGCATCAGCTTGTGTACACTGCTGCTGGATGCCAAAGACGATGACAATGCTTGTGTCTTTTTTCAAATCAGTTATTATCTTCTTTAAGTGTTAGCAGTGAAGAGAAGGGTGTTTTCAGAAGGATGTTTTCACACTAGTGTAATCACAGCAATAGAGAAAAGATCTCTATACATATATAGTCATACCGATTGAAACGTATATTAAATTCTCTAAATCCTCAAGAGACAGAGAAATGGCGGACTGCAGGCTCTTTAGCCACTGGAAGGTCTCGGTTTATCTCTCAGTCAGCCAAAGCAAACCAGAGACAATATACACGTATATAGCTTATAGCTTGTGTCTACGTGCATTTCCATCTCTCTCTCTTTCTTTCTTTCCTGTCTGTCTCTCTCTTTTTCCTTCTTGTCTGTCTCCTCTCTGTACTGCAGGCCTGTGGCCTCTGACCCACTTACATCCCAGGCGCAAGGCCATCTTATCACTAGAGAGCCAGAAGAGACACTACGACTCTCGAAGACCAAATAGTTATTGAAAACTGTTTGTGTGACGTTAAGGGCTAGGGGTCACTGTATGCTCATTCAATATGCATGATCTAACCAATCATTGACTTTGTATATTTTACTATATGCTAATGTGTAACCATGAAACAGTCAGCGATAGAATTATGTATGTTGTTATATTCCACTCTATGCCTATGTATTAACTATGCACCAGTCAGAAGTAAGATAATCTATGTATTAGTTTGATTAAATATGGTGGAGACTGCCTCCGTCTCTTCAGTTCATGCTTGACCACCTTGTGTGTGCAAGTACTGGACTCTTTCTGCAGAAAAATAAATCCTTTTCTTCTTTGATCTACCTGGTCGTGCTCGGTCATTATAAGGAGAGAAATTCCTCTGCTCAACAGCAGCAAGGGTTGTGTAAAGTCATTATGTCAGATTCTTTTGTTGTTCAAGTATGATGGATACAGAGACATTGGACATGGTGTTTTGAAAGAGAGTGAAAGGGGGTGGGGGGGGTGGGGGGTGGGGGGGGGGGGGCGAGCAGAAAGTTATCGTCTCTTAAATTAGTCCTTAAAAAGACAAGCCTTGTGCTTCAGCCGTTAATCTAGTGACACAGCCTGGAGATATCCTATAGATTTCTTGTCTTCATTCCAGCTCAGGTCTCTAGTTATTTAGAGCCATTTGATTGGACGGGAACTGGAATGACCTGTTTTTCCAGGAGTTAGTCAGCTGGTAGCTGAGAGAAATCTAACAGTTGCTGCAGTGTTTAACCCACCTGTCAGAACTAAACATTGTTCCAAAGCATAGAAATGAACTGTGTTTGACAGACCCATGCTATAGTTTCCCAGGAACCTCTGCTCTTTCTTATTTACATACATGATCTTCATAAGAAAGTTGTGGATAAAATAGTTATATTCGCAGATCGGGACATAGCAAACAGTTAGGAATCCAAGAACATCTAAACAGTATCCAAATGTGGGTGGAAACCATAGACTGGGGTGGAAACTCGGCTAATGACATTTAATATAGCAAAGTGGTACTGCATGTGGGATATATGACTTTAAGACAGGATTATTACATTATATTACATTACAGTCATTTAGCAGACGCTTTTATCCAAAGCGACATACAATAAGTGCATACAGAAAGGTCATCGAAGCAACTACAGAACAGATAAGACAAAGCACAATCCTTCCCATAAACGTAGCAGCTATCCCTAGTAATGAACATTGAATGTAGTTCACAGTAAGCTGTGGGTAAATCAGTTATACTATAATTCTATTCTAAATACTATTATAAACTATAACATCAAACAGTTAGACAAGAAAAACACAGGGAACAAGTACTATAAGAAAAGGTTCTAGATTAGTATATCAGTCAAGGTGGAGTCTGAAGAGGTGTGTCTTCAGGCAACGATGGAACGCAGGCAGGGTTAGATTAGAACGTAGGGGAATGGGGAGTTCGTTCCACCACTGAGGAGCTATAGGGTGGAAAAGCTCCGCAGTCGGGACGAGCGAGAGCCGTTAACATGGAGGGGGGGAAGTGCGAGTCGCCCTGCTGTAGAAGAGCAAAGTGATGGGTAGCCATATCCTCTCCTTAACCTGTGGGGTTATTTCATGTGATTATCAAATGTAGAATGTCCTTAACCCTTTGAAGACTAGGTTTTTTGGAATGTTTTTTTTCTTCAAAATGCTAAGTCAGTGTTCTAGAACTCCATCACTTCCACTTACCAGTAGTGATTGTTACATCATCAGTTAAGATCATTCTAATCACATATTTGTGATCTTACACCTTTGGTTAATTTGAATAAGATAGTAGTTGACCAAAGTCTAGCAGGATCTTGGTATTGTACTGTGGTAGGCAAAAGTTTTGACTTGATTTTAAATATTTTTTTTAAATGAATTAACAAATTGGACAACAGAAAATTGTTCAGGTTGAGTTCTGTCAGCAGAACAATGGCGGAAATTAGTTAAAGGCTAATTCAGCACTGCTATCAGGAGCTTGTTTTACACAGAGAGTTTGGCCGTGACCAAATCAGTGTACTTGCCCCTACTATTGAGTATGCCAATTCAGTATACTTTTTAAAAAAGCTGTTATGTATGTGACAATTAAAAAAATTGAGTGCTCTTAATATACTTGGATGACATACCTATTTCTGTGTTTTTTTTTTGCTGATAATCGCAAGGAGGATATTTTTTTCATTCTGTGTGTCACCAAACAATATGCAGTAAACAGTATACAGTATGCTAGTACACAGGATGCAGTATATAGGGTTCTGATTCGGACACAGCCCATATGTTGTTTTAAAACACAGCCATGTTGAGTATAGATGTTGTTTTAAAACAGCAATGTTGAGTATATATACAGTCAAGCCGGAAAGTCTCCCCACCCCTTTCACCTTCTCCACGTTTTATTACGTTAGACTTAAAATACAATAGATTGAGTTCATTTTTTGCCTCAAACATTTACACACAGTAGCCAATAATGACGAAGTGAAAACAGGTTTTTAGAAAATATGCAATTTTATTTTACTGACAAAAATAGGTTATTTAGGGGTTACATATCTGTACACACCCTTAGCCTAATACTTGGTTGCTGCACCTTTGGTAGCGATTACAGCTTCAAGGCATCTTGGGAAAGAAGCTACGAGCTTGGCACACTTGTTTCTGGACATTTTTGCCCATTCCTCTTGGCATATCTTTGCTAGCTCCGTCAGGTTGGATGGGGAGCGTCGGTACACAGCCATTTTCAGCTCTTTCCACAGATGTTCAATTGGATTCAGGTCTGGGCTCTGGCTGGGCCACTCAAGGACATGCACAGACTTTCTCCAAAGCCACTCCTTTGTTCTCTTGGCTGTGTGCTTCGGGTCGTTGTCATGTTGGAAGGTAAACCTTCGCCCCAGTCTGAGGTCCAGAGCGCTCTGGAGCAGGTTTTCTTCAAGGATCTCGGTGTACTTAGCTGCATTCATCTTTCCCTCTATCAGGACTAGTCGCCCCGTTCCCGCTGCTGAAAAACATCCCCACATCATGATGCTGCCACCGCCATGCTTCACTGTAGGGATGGTATTAGCCAGGTGATGAGCGGTGCCTGGTTTCCTCCAGACGTGACGCTTGGTATTCAGGCCAAAAAGTTCCATTTTGGTTTCATCAGACCAGAGAATGTTGATTCTCATGGTTTGAGAGTCCTCTAGGTGCCTTTTGGAAAACCCCAAGCGGGCTGTGATGTGCCTTTTACTAAGGAGGGGCTTCCGTCTGGCCACTACCATAAAGGCCTGATTGGTGGAGTGCTGCCTGGATGGTTGATCTTCTGAAAGGTTCTCCCATCTCCACAAGGATACGCTGGAGCTCTGTCAGAGTGACCCTCGGGTTCCTGCTCACCTCCCTGGCCAAGGCCCGTCTTCCCCCGATTGCTCAGTTTGGCCGGGCGGCCAGGTCTAGGAAGATTCTTGGTGGTTCCAAACTTCTTCCATTTACGAATGATGGTGGCCACTGTGCTCTTTGGGACCTGTAAAGCTGCAGAGATTTTTCCGTACCCTTCTCCAGATCTATGCCTTGACACAATCCTGTTTCTGAGGTCTGCAGATAATTCCTTTGACCCCATGGCTTGGAGTTTGCTCTTACATGCACTGTCAACTGTGGGACCTTATATAGGCAGGTGTTGGCAATCCCCAATCATGTCCAATCAATTGAATTAATCACAGGTGGACTCCAATTAAGTTGTAGAAACATCTCAAGCAGTATCAGTGGAAACAAAATGCACCTCAGCTAACTTTTGGGTGTCATATCAAAGGGTGTGCACACTTGTGTACATATGATATTTTACATTTAGATTTTTAATAAATTAGCACAAATGTCTAAAAACCTGTTTTCACTTTGTCATTATGGGCTATTTTGTGTAGAATTTTGAAACAAAAAATTAACTCAATCTATTGTAGAATATGTCTGTAACGTAATAAAACGTGGAGAAGGTGAAAGGGGTGGGGAGACTTTCCGGCTTGACTGTATATGTTGTTTTAACACACAGCAATGTTGAGTATAGATGTTGTTTTAAAACAGCAATGTTGAGTATAGATGTTGTTTTAACACACAGCGATGTTGAGAATAGATGTTGTTTTAAAAAGCTGTTAACCAGAGAAACTGCACTTACATGCTGATGCATGATTTTATATAAATCACTTGTGTTTTCAATAATATCCACCATGTCAGAAATGGAATTATCGTATCATTGCCCTGAGGTAAGAATGTCAAATCGGTGATGTGATCCAACCTACAACGGCCAGGGGATCCTTTGTTTGCGATCATAACCAGAAAAAAAGGCATACTAGGATCTATCTGGATCAGCCTGATTGTGGCAGCACCAGGCCTGCGTTAACACTAAACAACACACAAGTTGCAGGAACTTGCCTTGCCTAAACCAACGTCTCACCACACCAATGGCTTGGAAGCAAAACATGCCAGATTTTTAGGTTTACCTGCTCCTGAAAATAATTGCATAAAATACATATGAAAAATGTGTACAGTCAAGCCGGAAAGTCTGCACACCCCTTTCACCTTCTCCACGTTTTATTACGTTACAGACATATTCTACAATAGATTGAGTTCATTTTTTGTCTCAAATTTCTACACAAAATAGCCCATAATGACCAAGTGAAAACAGGTTTTTAGACATTTGTGCTAATTTATAAAAAATCAAAATGTAAAATATCATATGTACACCCAAAAGTGAGCTGAGGTGCATTTCGTTTCCACTGATACTGCTTGAGATGTTTCTAACTTAATTGGAGTCCACCTGTGATAAATTCAATTGATTGGACATGATTGGGGATTGCCAACACCTGCCTATATAAAGGTCCCACAGTTGACAGTGCATGTCAGAGCAAACTCCAAGCCATTGGGTCAAAGGAATTATCTGCAGACCTCAGAAACAGGATTGTGTCAAGGCATAGATCTGCAGAAGGGTACGGAAAAATCTCTGCAGCTTTACAGGTCCCAAAGAGCACAGTGGCCACCATCATTCGTAAATGGAAGAAGTTTGGAACCACCAAGAATCTTCCTAGACCTGGCCGCCGGGCCAAACTGAGCAATCGGAGAAGACGGGCCTTGGCCAGGGAGGTGAGCAGGAACCTGAGGGTCACTCTGACAGAGCTCCAGCGTATCCATGTGAAGATGGGAGAACCTTTCAGAAGATCAACCATCCAGGCAGCACTCCACCAATCAGGCCTTTATGGGAGAGTGGCCATAGGAAGCCCCTCCTTAGTAAAAGGCACATCACAGCCCGCTTGGAGTTTGCCAAAAGGCACCTAGAGGACTCTCAAACCATGAGAATCAAGATTTTTGGCCTGAATACCAAGCGTCACGTCTGGAGGAAACCAGACACCGCTCATCACCTGGCTAATACCATCCCTACAGTGAAGCATGGCGGTGGCAGCATCATGATGTAGGGATGTTTTTCAGCAGCGGGAACGGGGCGACTAGTCCTGATAGAGGGAAAGATGAATACAGCTAAGTACACCGAGATCCTTGAAGAAAACCTGCTCCAGAGCGCTCTGGACCTCAGGCTGGGGCGAAGGTTTACCTTCCAACATGACAACGACCCGAAGCACACAGCCCAAGAGAACAAAGGAGTGGCTTCGGAGAAAGTCTGTGCATGTCCTTGAGTGGCCCAGCCAGAGTCCAGACCTGAATCCAATTGAACATCTGTGGAAAGAGCTGAAAATGGCTGTGTACCGACGCTCCCCATCCAACCTGACGGAGCTTGCAAGGATATGCCAAGAGGAATGGGCAAAAATGTCCAGAAACAAGTGTGCCAAGCTCGTAGCTTCTTTCCCAAGACGCCTTGAAGCTGTAATCGCTGCCAAAGGTGCAGCAACCAGGTATTAGGCTAAGGGTGTGTACAGATATGTAACCCCTAAATAACCTATTTTTGTCAGTAAAATAAAATTGCATATTTTCTAAAAACCTGTTTTCACTTCGTTATTATTGGCTATTGTGTGTAGATGTTTGAGGCAAAAAATGAACTCAATCTATTGTAGTATAAGTCTGTAACGTAATAAAACATGGAGAAGGTGAAAGGGGTGTGCAGACTTTCCGGCTTGACTGTAAGCCTGGCTAACATTAAAAGAGATTTTAGTTTGTAGCGTATGCTGTCCATATGCTCACCAGCCTGTGGTGCTTTTGTACTATTAAACTACGTTGTAGTATTGGACAAATCAACCAAAAATAAATAAATGTATAGATCTTCTGCTGGGCCCATAGCGAACCGCACTGGGGAGACAGCAGACAGCGATAGCCAGTGTGTTTTTAGTCCTAGTATTTAGTGAAAAGCTACTTCGGCTTTTAAACTGTTGCTGAGAGACATGTAAATCTCTGTGTGTATTATTTTGCTCCCGTTGTGCAAAGCGCTTGAAATTGTGCAAATAAGTGTTTTTTTTGTTGTTTTTTTACTTTTAAAGGTTTGGCTACTCAAAGTCAAAAATTACCATTATTATTTTTTATTAAACATGATTTTTAAAATACGCATCATGACATCTCTTCCAATCCTTTCCAAGCGCTATCCCTCTGTCTGTCTGTTTTATGGCCTCAGCTTTCTCCACGGTAACCAACCTTTGTTTGTTAGTGTTTTCTGTGACTTTGTGATGATTGCAGCACTATTGCGAAACCTCTATTTCACCTGTAGCCCGCCCTGTAGATGCCCGCTGTGGAAATATATAATAACTTAAAGATCAGCAGCAGGTGTGTGTTCTACATCATCGCCGTGTCATGGTGTTTATGACTCACGTTTTTCCATTGTTACCAAACCAATTTGCATTCAGAAGATCACCCGCATGTGGGGTGTTATTTAATAACCGTCTCAGCAATGCTCATAGCTGCTCTAATCATTACATCATCCTCAAACTAAAATAGAAACCATAACAAGATATGTAGTCTTTAAACCATCTGTACTCAACATGGCTGTGTTTTAAAACAACAGCTATACTCCATTTACTTTTGTTTTAAAACAGCGGCTATACTCAATATAGCTGTATTTTATACATCATCTACAGTATACTCAATTTAGTTGTGTTTACTTTTAATACAGTATCCATACTCAATATAGCTGTGTTTGTACACAAAGGGGGGGGGGGGGGGGACTGGTTTACATCCAAGGTCAGAAAAGCCAGCAAAAATTGAATGGACCTAAAGTTACCCAGGCAGCAAACAGCTAGAGCCTGCCAGCTGCCTGCCGAAGGCCCACCATCGGCAAAATTATTGGTCCACCGGCTTGTAAATTTACACTACAACTGTGCCATGGACCCCCTCAATATGTTTGTTTTCCTGGTCACTTTATTTGGTAGATAATAAAGAATTCAAAGACAAGAAAAATGATAACGAGCATAAACCTGCATTGTTTTAATAAGTTAGAAAAGAATTATAAAAGACCTTAAGCACGTGTGTTTAACAACCTTAATTGAGTAGTAGATTGGCTGTAGCGAAACCCAGCATACACAGAGGACCCCAGGACTGAGGTTGAGAACCACTGCTCTACACGATAAAATTCAGTGTTAAATTAACTCTTGCAGTATACATGTGATCCCTATTGGACTCATATAAACTCTGTTAGAGTTGAATTAACACTGGACATTTTACTCTGTAGTGAATAGTCGAGGCAAAGAAGACAAGGTAAGGATGAACTGTTAAAGGAAGTGTTCAGAAAAGTAGTGCAATGTCTGTACTATTATGGATATTAGATATTATATGAACTATAAAGCACCCATGGTATTTTGTGAATGTAATTATAATAAAAGTTCATCCTTATGCTAATACTTTTCCAAATGCATTCCCAGATCACAGAACGATTTGGACAAAATCGTTTTTTCCCACAAATACTCTACTGACACCTATTGGTTGGGCTGTAATAATACAGCCACCATGTCCTAGGCTGTGTCCAAATCAGAGCCCTATCTACTGCACCCTGTCTCCTGCGTACAGTGCACTTGCAGAAGTGCGCCGTTTAATGTGCAGTTTAGCAGTCCGTGAAAAATATCCACCATACTATTTTCTAACCGCACTGTGGAAGTGTCATAAGACCTTGCGCGGCCATGTCACGTGCTGTTTTTGTTGTTATTGAAGGAAAACGTCGCAAAGCTGCAAATCTGCGCATCATATTTATGCGACCAAAATGTTTGTGTACTTCTTGACAAGTGTGCTCCTGAATAGTGTATCATATGGGTGTTTTAAGTATACTATATTTAGAGAAAAGTATGCCTACTCAAAAAGCCTACCTAATAGTATGGAAGGGTGCCGATTCAGAGACAGCCCTAGTGATGTTCTTAACATGTCTGATGATGCCTCAGCACACTGACACCTCGGGCTGTATTTTGGTCACTCATTTGGCTGTGGAAAATCAAATATTTCTTGCTGATCATACATCAAATACCACAGTAATATGTTCATACATGTCTCAGTCATACCATAGAAACACATCGACAGGAATGAAGTATGCACAGCTCCTGAAGGCCCTTCAGTCTGAGTTAAAAAATATGACCTGTGGGTGCTGCCATAACTAAGCAGACTAGAGCAATCTTAACACACAGCACATAGTATAGGGAATGGTGATTGATTTCAGACTTATTAAGAATGAAACAACTTATAAATTCATAATATATGCAACGTACAATTAACTGGTCAGTTCATGGAAACGGGAATGTCGGTATAATTGCATTTTGTTCTCTAAGAACTTGACTACAATATATTATACATACTTATAACCAATTAAAATACATTTCATGCTGTAAAATCACAAAATAAAATATCAGTCCAGTTTAAATGCACGCTTGCTTCGTCTTTATTAATAGAAATGCAGTGAGGATGGAATTACAAACAGAATTTACAGAAGCGGATTTACAAACAGCATTTTTAACTTGCATTAATGTGCTCATGGCCGGGAGACAGGGATTAAGTGATGGAAATTCTCAATAAGAGAGACTTTAGAGAAGCTTATATCCTGGGAAGCTTAGAAGTGAGACTGGAATATTTCAGGAAGAAAGTTGAGGGGATAAATGGATGAGAAACCCAGCTGGAGGCTTTAGAAAAACAGTACAATATTTTAACATATGGGTAATGCAGGTGTTTTTTTCAGTCGTTCACAAAGAGGTCTGACGGTCACATTTCTGTAGTTGCAGACGCTCTTCTTCTACATTCACATACTTCAACGTAACAGATACAAAGTAGTGCCAGTAGCACCCCTAAAGGTATGGCATGGAATTACAGGGTATAACACCCAGCTGCCATGTGATTGCAAAGCAATGTAATTCAACCAAATCCTTACATTTCATGGCCTTTAGTGAAACACCACAGCGCTGTGAACACCAGCTTGCACAAATTTTCACAAATAAACAGTTAATTTCTGTCTTATTATGCCTCTTTTTCCCTGCAGTACGGTACATAACTGGCCATAGTGTTGGCCAGAGAGGGAGGGATTCTGTTGTCTGGAATAACTGTGTCTCTCCATCTGCTAGCCAATCAGATGCACACAGTCCGCTTGCCAAACCTGCATATTAACTCTCTATGGTGTAAGATCATGTGATTAGAATGTTCTTAACTGAACACTGATGAAAGAATCACTACTGGCAATCCAAAGAATGTTCTAGAACACTGACTTTAACAGAATTTAGAAAAATAAAACATTCTAAAAAAACCTACTCTTCAAATGTCTTCCTCTGACTCATGTCTGTAGAAGCAGTGGCTTCTGACATCACGTGTTTTGGAGAAGAACACATGCTTGTCTGCACTCTCCTGAATTGTCGGAAGTGGTAGCATTGAGCACAGCCGGTGAAAGCGATTGCATAACAGGAAAAAAAAACAAGAGGGATGAAAAATACATATCTTCAAATGTCTGCCTGTGGGTGGGGCCTGTGGAATAGTGGATGGGGTTAGAGGGATGAATGTGGGGAACATTCTACATGTGGGTGGGGCCTGTGGAACAGTGGGTGGGGCTAGAGTGATGAGGGTGGGGAATAGGGTTCGGGTATCGAAAACCGAAATACGTCGGTCCTACCAAGTATCGAAACATTTGGAAAAAGCGGGTACCGAATTTCGATACTTTACGGAAGGCTACTTCTCGACGTGAATGCTATTTTCGCAGCCAGCGGACAATCCATTGCATCAAATGCAACTACAATTAAATGAAACACCAGTAACACATCGAATATGGTAAAGCATTTGATCGTCCAGTGCTGGGTCTTCTGTTGCATCCTTTCAATACAGTTGAATCTCCAAAATGGATGTCCTGGCAGTTTTGGAATTGCACTTTATTTTCTTCTGTTGTGCTTATTCTGTCATTTTACGACATAATGTTTACAGAATAATAGCCTACTAGTTTTCATATAAAGCAGGGCTGCCCAACCCTCTTCCTGGAGATCTACCGTCCTGTAGGTTTTTACTCCAACCCTAACAAAGCACACCTCATTCAACAGCTAGAGAGCTTGTTGAGCTGCTCATTAGTAGAATCAGGTGTGCCAAATTAGGGTTGATATGAAAACCGACAGGACGGTAGATCTTCAGGAACAGGGTTGGGCAGCCCTGGTATAAAAGTATCGGAAAAAAGATTGTGCAGGTATCGTTTCGAATTAAGGGTGTCGGTTTTGGTATCGGTATTGAAAAATTTCAAACGATACCTGACCCTAGTGGGGAACAGTCTACATGTGGGTGGAGCCTGTGGAACAGTGGGCGGGGTTAGAGGAATGAGGGTGGGGAAAATTCTAGAAGTGGGTGAAGCCTGTGGGTTGGTAGGTGGGGTTAGTGAAGTGAGGGCTGTGTGGCCAGGCAGGTGAAGGTAAGGCAGTGTTCTGTTCAGGACTGTCTGACGCAGAGCCGCCCAGCAGTAAAGTAATGGAGCTGGTGGATGTGGGCGTGTCCACAGGCTCGACCGGGCTGCCAGTCACTCGAGACCTGGGCCAATGGGAAGGCTGAGGCTGGGGCATGTAGCCTCCAGAGTCCAGCAGCAGAGGGAGGTCAACAGAGCTGGCAGAGGTGGGCGTGTCCAGAGACTCCTCCGGGCCGCCTGTCACTCGAGACCTGGGCCTATGGGAGGGCTGAGGCTGGGGCTGATAGCCTCCAGAGTCCAGCAGCAGAGGGAGGTCAGCAGGGGCTTCCGCAGGGTGAGCTGCTGAAATCTGGGGCCGGCTGAATTTGTCAGGGGGCGGGACGTCCAGTGAGAGGGCCAGGGGAGTCTGTACCGCTGTATAGGTGACCTCCGTGTGCCTGGTGCCCGGGGAAGTGGCAGGGGGGGCCTGGGTAACGCATCTTTGGGACGTCATGCCCGGCACCTGCTGGTACAGCCTGAGCTGGGAGGGGCTGCTGGAGTCTGTGTCAGGGGGGTACAGAGTCCTCCCCTCCTCATCCTTGACAACATTTCCCAAATTCCCCGTCAGGCCCGAGATTACGTCAATCCTGTCAGAGGTGCACTGCGTCACGTCCAGCCTCTGGGGGCCCAACATCTGAGAACAGAAATTTAAAAAATCAGCGTTCGCATCCATCCACATCTGATCACATCTCTTCACCCCCACTAATATCCATTCAATATTAACATTCATGAGCATCATTTCACCCCCATTCATCTCCATTAACATCCATTATCATCCATTCATCTCCATTAGCATCCATTATCATCCATTCATCTCCATTAGCATCCATTCGCAATAATTCAGTTCCAGGAAGTCAGAGTCAGGTAGAGAGCAGGTGTGGGACACCTGGACGAGGGGTACAGAGTGGGGGGGTGATGACTCACAGGTGATGTTAACCAGTCATGTGGGAGCTTGGGCTCTGGAATGACAGGGTAGATCTTCTCCTTCAACCTGTTGCGCACAGAGTGAACCAGGAAGTAAAGTTGTGAGACTCACATATTCAGTGCCTTGTCTTCCCCTCCCTTCACTGTCACAATTTTATTAAAAAACAACCTCTGTCAGAGCACTTCATCTTCACTTCCTTTAAAATCTGATTGAATCTGAAGTCTACTGAAAAGTGGCAGTGTAGTATAATGGGTCGGGAACTGGGCTTGTAACCTAAAGGTTGCGGGTTCGATTACCCAAGTTTCCTTAATTGCCGTTGTACCCTTGAGCGAGGTACTTAACTTATATTGCTTTAGTATGTATCAGCTGTATAAATGGCCTTGACTGAGTCAGTCTGGATAAGGGCATCTGCTGAAAGCTTGTAGCCAAAGTAAGTGGCAAACAAAAAAAACAAAAAAAAGCAGCGTGTGCACCTACCATCTCCTCTTCCGGTAGCAGATGATAATGGTGAGAAAGAGGAAGCAGGCCATTGAACCCAGAGAAACGAGGGTCAGGGAGATCAGCCAATCAGCTGCAGAAAGAGAGCAAACAGAATTCCGCGTGTCGCAACCACAGGATGTGCCCTGTAACCGCCCGAAGAGCACCCCCCCCGGTTCAAGGTCCAAAACAGTACAGAGAATATTACGGAAGACAGGGGGGTTCTCATTCCTGGTCTTGAGGCGCCGTAGAGTCTGGCATTTTCCACTGCTACCCGGGACTTAACTGAGCAATATCTGACCTCACCTGATTCTGCGGTTCTAAATTGGCAGTTGATTTTAAGGTGAGACCAAAAACCAGCAAAGCGTGCGGCCCAGCAGGACTAGGGTGGAGAATCGCAGCTCATGACAAACACGGATTAGTAACGGTGGGGTGCAAGCACCATTTCTGAGTAAAGGACTGGTGGATGTGGGGTGACAGAGTTTCACTCACAGGTATGGCTACGCTGAATGGAGATCATATCCCCACTATCTTCTCCTGCCAAGGTGTAGGCCTTTACTATAAATGTGTAGGAACTGTGGCGCAGGTTCTTCATCGTGAGCTCTCTCTCATCTGGATCTGTGATGTTCGCTGGTAAGGAAAGAACAAAGGCTTACAGCTAGCAAGGCAAGATAAATGAACCAATCACTCAGCAGTCTTATTCAGGTATACAATAATGCTCAAGTAAACGCGTTTCACACCCTCTCCTAGGCTGTTTAGGCTGACATGGTGGTGCCTTCACCTCAATAATGATAGGTGCATGCTCTATAGTTTTAAAATCAATGATTTTACATCCAGTGAGAATGCTGATTTGCAGTTGTACCTGAATCCAACATGGCCAGTATGTGTGTTGCTACTTTTATAGCAACAAAGAAAACACAGGCACAGTTTGGATCCAGAATGGGTCACAAACTCCAGACTGCCGTTTTAATGCCACATATGTTTGGAGATCAATCAATTCCATCTGGAGAGATGCAATATTTGAAGGTCTCTAAGTAATGTGGATTGTGAATGAACGGAAGTTGCTTTCCAAGTATGAAGTTGTCTATACGGGCCTCGAAATTGTCGATCAGCTTCTGTGTGGATTTGACATGGCGAGAGACCCCTTTCTCTCCATGGATGTGTTGTAGCGTTGGGAAATCAACCTTGAAAACTTCTAATTTCTTCTGCAAAGTGTGTACGGCGGTAATCAAATCACACCGAGTTGTTATTTACCTCCCATTTGACATTGAGCTCAGTGAGATAAGCAACTCCCATCACTCTCCCTATCATGGCCGGTGATCCCAGCTGGCCACCAACGTCATTAGACATCGGGCTTTGGTTGGATTTAAGTCGTGATGTCGGTGACCAAAATCTGACATCTACCCGACATCAAAATTCCAACGTCTAATGCTGACATCCTCTTGGCGTTTGTTTTTGGGTGTAATTAAGACTTGACCATTTCCAAGGTCTAACTGACCTCTTTCCAACATCTATATGTCAGGTAACGTTGGGTCAACATCTGGTTTCGACATCTATCCAATTTTCATTTCCAACCAAAATCCAACGTCTAACTAACGTTACCAAAGTTAGAGTCCAACATTATCCCAATGTCATACTGGTGTCCTGTGCCAGCAGGGATGGAGACCGCTGCCCTCGTATCTATCCCCCTTTTTGTGGACTGAATGTGCGTACCTGTCAAGACCAGGCTTGAGGAATTGTAGTGATAGACAGAATACCCGCGGATAAACCCCCGCTGGCTCTCCGGAGGAACTTCATCCCAGCGGAGCCGAACTTCAGACCCACTCTCACTCACAATTAAATTCTGCACTGGCTGGCCAGGAGCTGCTCATAGAGAGAGAGAGAAAGAGGGGAAGATGAGGAGGGAGAGAGATGGGTAGTGAGAATGGTCCGAGTGGCCTGTTTTCATTATGTATTCTTGCATTCTTATGTTCTAGATCAGGAGTGGGCAATCTTATGCGAAAAGGCGTCGGTGTGGGTGCAGGTTTTTGTTTTCCCTCAGCACCAAGACACCTTATTCTACTTATCAACGGTCTTGATTGAAGACCACGATTAGTTAATGAGCAGAATCAGGTGTCTTGGGCTAAAGCAAAAACCTGCACTCACACCGGCCCTTTTCATATAAGATTGGACACCCCCCTGTTCAAGATGGCCAGTTTTCCTCATTATGTATTCTGATGTTCTAGATGGGCTGAATGGCCCGTTCTCCTCATTGAGTGGGTTCGATTAAGCACCCGGGCATGGGGCGGGTTAACTGGATTAGCACCGATTGTGCGCGATTTTAAAAAAAGCGGCGTACTCTTGATGCGCCAGGCGATGACGACGACCTCGCAGCGATTACGGCTGGGTCAGCTTGTTGAGCCGTGTTTGCTCCGGTTCCTGTTCGATTTAAATAAACAAGAAAGCCCCTCCTTCGCTGGGGAGCGTCACCAATGCGGGCGTAACGGTGCACCGGTTCACTAAATCGAACCCACTCATTACACCTGCGCTCGCATCGCTCCTGTCTGTGTGTGTCCCTATCATGCATAACTCGAACAATTCTACACCGATTGTGATGGAACTTTGTGGAAATGTTCACAGTTGGGCAATGACATCACAGTGCAAGATCAAAGTTTTAGCCCCATGCATATTACGTTGAGGGTTGAGATTAGCACACGCGCGGGTGTAGCATCTCTGAGTGACATTCTAGTTACAGTTGAAGTCGGAAGTTTACATACACTTAGGTTGAAGTCATTAAAACTAATTTTTAACCACTCCACAGATTTCATGTTAGCAAACTATAGTGTTGGCAAGTCAGTTAGGACATCTACTTTGTGCATGACACAAGTCATTTTTCCAACAATTGTTTACAGACAGATTATTTCACTTTTAATTCACTATATCACAATTCCAGTGGGTTATAAGTTTACATACACTAAGTTGACTGCCTTCAATTTTTTTATATTTGGTCGCATATCCTTTGCATGCCATGGAAAAATAAGTCAGGAGAAGAAACCCTTCAAGTTATCTATCCATATCTACTGTATTTCTGGCAGCAGAGTGATGAATTAAGGCTTGTTTGATACGTCAGACCCTTGATGAGCCATTTAGCCAACCATGTGTTTCCATACTGTTCCAGCGTAATTTACAGCTAAATCTAGTCCCACCCCCCAATTCCCATAGAGATCCATTCAAATGCAGAGGTTATAGTATCACTTGTAAGAGTACCAGAAAATAAGATATCAAGAGTCTTGACACAAACATCAAAAAGTCATGGCATGCAAAGGATATGCAACCAAATATAAAAAATTAGAGATTAATAAAAAAAAGAATAAAATAAAATTTGAAAGCACAGTCAACTTAGTGTAAGTAAACTTCTAACCCACTAGAATTGTGATATAGTGAATTAAAAGTGAAATAATCTGTCTGTAAACAATTGTTGGAAAAATTACTTGTGTCATGCACAAAGTAGATATCCTAACTGACTTGCCAACACTATAGTTTGCTAACATGAAATCTGTGGAGTGGTTAAAAATTAGTTTTAATGACTTCAACCTAAGTGTATGTAAACTTCCGACTTCAACTGTATGTATTATTATGTTAAATTCTAGATGGGCTGAATGGCCTGTTCTCCTCATTATGTGTTCTGAGGTTCTTATGTTAGATGGGCTGAATGGCCTGTTCTCCTCATTATGTGTTCTGAGGTTCTTATGTTAGATGGGCTGAATGGCCTGTTCTCCTCATTATGTGTTCTGAGGTTCTTATGTTAGATGGGCTGAATGGCCTGTTCTCCTCATTATGTGTTCTGAGGTTCTTATGTTAGATGGGCTGAATGGCCTGTTCTCCTCATTATGTGTTCTGATGTTCTTATGTTAGATGGGCTGAATGGCCTGTTCTCCTCATTATGTGTTCTGAGGTTCTTATGTTAGATGGGCTGAATGGCCTGTTCTCCTCATTATGTGTTCTGATGTTCTTATGTTAGATGGGCTTAATGGCCTGTTCTCCTCATTATGTGTTCTGATGTTCTTATGTTAGATGGGCTGAATGGCCTGTTTTTCCCATTATGGATTATTTTGTTCTTATGATTGAACACAGATTCACAACCCAGCCCTGCTCACCCATCTCTTTAGCATATCCTTCCTTCTTTACCAGAAGCTCTGGCACTTCTTGATTGCAGCTGTAGACGGACAGCGAGTACTTCACCCCTGTTGCAAAGTGCTCTGGGAAGGAAGGAAGCAGAGTGGGGAAATTCAATCTCTTTTGTTGTAACCTCGCTCGCTCACACGCACGCACACACACTGTGTACATAGCATTAGTAATACAGAATTAGATAATTATTCTTTCAAACTGAAACTCACTTAATACATTAATCCTGCTGTCCAGTTTATATCAGAAATGTAATATCATCCGGCCAGTTGATATCAGTAATATAATATAATCTGACCAATTTAGAATAGAATAACTTTTATTTTCCCATTAGGGAACTTCAGTTGTAGCCCCAGCAACAACAGAAAAGACAACAGCAGACCCACAACACACAAACAAACATATCAAATAAAGACATTCAATAGAATCATTGCATTAATCAAACTAAGTAAATTAAAGTGTAATACAGCCATGATTAAAAATAGTCCCCGCTGTCCCGAGATGTCTAGTGTCATTAAGCAGTCCAACACCTCCACGACTTTCCTCCATACACGCAGTGTTGCGGTCTCTGTACACTGTTGAAACGGAGCACCGAACTGCGTCAACCTTCCCAGTCGTCGCCTCACTCCTCCCCCGCATTATCTTCTCCTTCCCTTCCATTGGTTGCCCTTTGAAGACCGCCTGCACTCCCGGATCAGTCCCGACATCTTCAACTCCGGTGAAGAGCGAAGGTAAACTTTGTTGCTGCAGATCCAACGGACATTCCCGAGCATATGTTGCGAATGCGTCTCCATGGTGACGACCACAAACAAAATTATATTGAGTAGACAATTCGTCAATATTATCAAAACGTGCAGCAGGAGTGCCCTGAAAAATCTCCAGCCCGCTTCCCCGTCCCACAACAGACACACAGCGCATGAAAAAAACAAAAGACAAAAGCCCGACACAACAAAACACATTCAAATTAACAAACACGAACACGAGACAGCTGGACTACGTCGCCATTACAGCGCCACGTGACGTTTATATCAGTAATGTAGTATAACTTGATCATCTAATATCAGTAATGTAATATAAACTGGCCAGTTCATATTCATAATATAATATAATCAAAATTTCTATATCAGTAATGTAATGTAATTTCAGTTATTTTTTAACTCTGGGGCTCTGGGTCCCATGGTAACAGATTAAAGGGGCGGGTCTCGTCTCAAACTCACCTGGTGGAATTCTGGCCCGGGTGCTTTGCGCTGGCACCTTCACCCAGTCCACTGTGTAGTTACGCTCCCTATAGGTGGGGTACCACTCTACAACGTACCCCCAGGTGGCCCTGGGGCTAGCAGGCCAGGACAGGTCAAAGCCGCCATTGATGCCCGAGATTCTAGAGACTTGGGCTGCATCGCCTGTGTGGAAGTTTAATTGGAGTAAAACAGCCCGTGTGCCTTTGCCCTAATAGAAAATTATTTTATGCATGCTGAGAACTGGAGATTGATTGAAGGAATGTTGTGACTGAGGGAACTGCTCTGAAACCATAACAAAGATAAACACAGGCATCTGCTTGCGTGCCTGGTACCACGGCCATTTTGACCTTTATCTGCATGACTAAAGAGAACAAGTAGTGGTGACTTGTTCATGTTAACTTCAGAATGGACACTGACTGCTACGTGTTTGTTCTCCATGTACGTGCATGAATAAAATTGAATTGAATTCACCAGCCCGTGGCTTCATTCCACAACACCTGCAAATACAATCCAGCCCAGATCACTGGATGAACACAGTTTAGCCAATCTGCCTTTTCCTTTATTTTCATGTGATGTTTTTAATCCAAGTGCTTCTCTAAATTATTTCTTGGCAGTGCAGCACCTTACTTTCAAGTCTGTCTTGTTACGAGTCCCATTTATACTAGCCTTCTGAGTGATAAGGTACTCTGTAAATATATGTATAAATATGATATATAAACATATATTTGTAAATATTATAATTTGTTCATATTTTATGTCTCTTCCTGACGATCACATTCTAAATTCCTCACGTGCACCATATTGAAGGGTAAATCTGACCCCGCCCCCCCACCCCCCAGGTCCTTGTTCTGCCACTCATGTAATATATCTATTTCATAATATATCTATTCAATATATCTATTGTGATATACGTATCTTCTGTCCTGTGTACATCATGTGCTTCATTGAGCCTTTTTTACTGAATGTCTGTCCAAAACACGCACCACATGAGGTTTGTCTACCTGTGCTACCTGGTCAGCCTACACACCTGAGAGCCTGGGAAGGCCAATGCTGGAGGGAGGGGAGGAGCCGGCAGAGTTAAAGGCTGTAACCGTGGCAACCCCGTCTCCCAGGTTCCGGAGGAAGAAGCTGTGCATTTCTGGGGAGACAGAGGAATTCTGCCTCCCCATGGAGCTGTTCCAGGTAATGACATACCCCTTAATCTGGCCGCGACTCTGATTGGTCGAGAGAGGCTAGGTGGGAGGAGAAGGGTGGGGTGTCATGCTCAGTACCCGTTCAGTACCATATTGCTGTGAATTGTAGGACTAGTAAATGGTGAATCAAACATGCTTACTTTCCACATGAATCGAGCTGAGTTACTGTCGTTCATATGTATCCATACATCCAGAGGATCTGGGTCTGGAGACAGAAATGCAGTCTAATTAAACTGGATCATGTGACAGGGGTTGAATCATATATTACACTGACACACATATCATACACTGACACACTACTGTACATATCCTACACTGATACACTGCAGTACATATCCTACACTGACACATCCCTGCATACTCCACTGCAGGACTGGTTCTAGGGGGGGGGGGCACGGGTGGGCAATGCCCCCCCAAATGCTCCGCTGCCCCCCCAAAGTGAAATCCAGAAAAAATTTAATCTGACAATATGAAGTCGGCGCTACAGTATGCTATTAGTGTTACAGACGATTCGGCCAATCATAAAAATGGCACATCGAAATAATGTATTTCTCTAATATCTGATTGGTTAGTTTGGCCATATAAAACATGGAGACGCAGCGAGAGAGAGGTCAGTTTCTTTGATCAATCTATGCTGTCTCTTCTTGATAACTGTAACTGTTACGCATTGCTTAGGATATAATATTCGCTAGCCTAACTTACTCGGAGAGTTGAGGATAGTGGCGAGAGTCTCCGTCTGGAAGATTAGATTTTAAATAGATTGATTACATGTTGCTTCTAGCCTAGTTGTTTAGATTTATATAAGGCAATAGCTGCGATTCTGCGAAACATCTGCAGCATTGCATTAGCTGGCTGCACGTGTGTGTGTGTGTGTGCGTGTGTGTTAGCTAGCCTACTGCTGCATGTTGGCTAGTCAGCCCTACTTTCCTCAAACTTTGGAATACCTCACATATATTAAAATACACTATCTGTCTCTCTCTCTTTCTCTTACGTTCTCTATCACTCTCACGGCGAAACGGCAGCCGTCAACAGAGGCAAGCCCCCAGCGTCAAGCCCCCCAGCGTCAAGCCCCCCAGCGTCAAGCCCCCCGGCGTCTCAGGCATAAAATATAGCCTATATAAAAAGAATTATATATAATATGTGTGTATATATATATATATATATATATAAATGAAATGAGCCATTTACAGTACCTTAGTTTCACATGTAAATCGAAATTAGCACAGAGACTGAAATGATGAAGGAATAATTAAGATTCTATAATAATTGGATGTATTTGGGCATTGATAAAGTTGTCCTCCATAAGGGGGGGGAATGGCTAAAATATAAATGAAAATGATGAGCCAGTTACAGTAACGTAGTTGCACATCTAAATAGAAAATAGCACAAAGACTGAAATGATGAAGGAATATAGCTCATCTTTAATATACTTGTTATTATATAAGATTAGATAATGATTTGGTATTATTGGGTATAAATAAAGTTGTCCTCCTATGAGGGGGTTTAAAATGTAATAAAATGATCTTATCCACTAATATACTGATTCGCCTATGCTTTAGCTTTATATGAAAACATCTGAAATCTCATCTAGGGCTTTGGGGGAAAAAAAAAAAAAATCTTCAAAATGCCCTGTGTGAGGTTGTGTAGAAATGCAGGAAATTAGTTTTAAAAGGCTCAAATTTTTCTGTGGGAGGACCCCCAGACCCCCCCCCACTACTTTGTCCCCCCCTTGTGCCCCACCAGCATCTCTTCAGTCTAGAACTGCCCCTGCTCCACAGCCCTGCTCAGATACTCACAGCCCTCTTTGGTGCGGAAGGTGTGAGCCGAACTCCAGTTGCTCCAGTGCCAAGAATCGTGCTGCGTCCTGCATCGCACCCGCAGGCTGTACTGCCTGTCCGGTTGCAGACCTGTCAGCAACTGCTCTGACAGACCCAATCCTGGATAATGACGCTGCACATGAAGAGTTTAAACCAAATTATAACCACATGGTAATGTACACTTTACATTCCTAAATCATACCCAAAGAGAATGACAGGTGATATTAAAAAGATGAATTTATATAAAGTCATAACCTTTATTCTACTTTGAAGAAAACAGCTAAGAATTTCAGTTAACAATAAGTCAAAGTTAAGGACTAGTTGGAATTTGAAAGTCCTGCTCTTCCTCTTCTCACTAAGCTCCTCCGCTTCCTGGTGTCCTGCTCCTCTTCTCACTAAGCTCCTCCCCCTTCCCCTGTGTCCTGCTCCTCCCCCTTCCCCTGTGTCCTGCTCCACCTCTTCTCACTAAGCTCCTCCCCCTTCCCTTGAGTCTGCTCCTCTTCTAACTAAGCCCCACCCCTTTCCCTTGTGTCCTGTTCCTCCTCTTCTCACTAAGCTCCTCCCCCTTCCCTTGAGTCTGCTCCTCCTCTTCTAACTAAGCCCCACCCCTTTCCCTTGTGTCCTGTTCCTCCTTCTCACTAAGCTCCTCTCCCTTCCCTTGAGCCTGCTCCTCCTCTTCTAACTAAGCCCCACCCCTTTCCCTTGTGTCCTGTTCCTCCTCTTCTCACTAAGCTCCTCCCCCTTCCCTTGTGTCCTGTTCCTCCTCTTCTCACTAAGCTCCTCCCCCTTCCCTTGAGTCTGCTCCTCCTCTCCTAACTAAGCCCCACCCCTTTCCCTTGTGTCCTGTTCCTCCTCTTCTCACTAAGCTCCTCCCCCTTCCCTTGTGTCCTGTTCCTCCTCTTCTCACTAAGCTCCTCCCCCTTCCCTTGTGTCCTGTTCCTCCTCTTCTCACTAAGCTCCTCCCCCTTCCCTTGTGTCCTGCTCCTCCTCTTCTCACTAAGCCCCACCCCTTTCCCTTGTCTCCTGGGAAGTCACTCACGGTCTCTGTGAGGTCATTGTGTTTCAGCTCCAGTTGGCACAGAAGTGGTAGTGTCCGATATGCCCCCACTTCCCAGATCCACCTAACGCTGGCGTTCCCATCATTCACCCGGGTTGACGTCACATTCGAAGGAGCCTGCAAGCGCACTGTGGACACAATCAGTGGACAAGCTGTGGGCTCAAGAAAGAGATCTAATGTGGGAGTTTCTCAACCTTTTTTTTTGAGTCAATGCTCCGCTGATATCCACCTCTGGGGCGGTCTCGGCCCTGTTGAGAAAGCCTAGTCTAAGGTTTACAGTCTCCATTGACGACCATGCTCGGTTCAGAATAAAACTACAAGAAACTTTAGTGAATTTACATCGCTCAGTGTTCATGCACACGTGCACACATCGCTCAGTCTTTACTTGACCCACCTCTGTGGCTGAGGTCTGCTCTGTCCTGTACAATGATACTGCCTAGCGGGTTTGTGGCGGTCAGGGTCCAGTTCCTCTTGCCCCCATCCAGTGGTCCACTGAGCAGGCATCGAATCCATCTTGTTGATGCACTACTTTCAATAGCCTTCGAACAGTTACTGAGACGTAGGGAGCAAGAGATCAACCGTCATATTGCGAGCGCATTAGCCAACATTACTACTTACAGAATGAGTCAAGTATTACGAAACATAATTTAAAAAATGCTAAAGGACATTTACACACTCTGCTCTTTACCGCTAAAGGACATTTACACACTCTGCTCTGTACCGCTAAAGGACATTTACACGCTCTGCTCTGTACCGCTAAAAGACATTTACACACACTGCTCTGTACCGCTAAAGGACATTTACACGCTCTGCTCTGTACCGCTAAAGGACATTTACACACACTGCTCTGTACCGCTAAAGGACATTTACACACTCTGCTCTGTACCGCTAAAGGACATGTACACGCTCTGCTCTGTACCGCTAAAGGACATGTACACACTGTGCTCTTTACCGCTAAAGGACATTTATACACTCACAAAGATGTGGACAGATACTGACTGAATGTATGTTTTGTGAGTGTGAGTGATTGGACAGGTACCTTCCATTCAAGGTGTACAAAGTTCTCCTGTTTCCAAGCAGGTGTGTGATTTGACCCCGTTTCCAGTGGCACACCACATATACCAGGTCTGTTTCACACTCCAGGTTATGGTCACCAGGGGGATCTGTGGGAGAGGCACAAAATCACATGGTTCAGGCTGATCCATTCGCTGAACAGTCACATGGTTCAGGCTGATCCAATCGCTGAACAGTCACATGGTTCAGGCTGATCCAATCGCTAAACAGTTGCAGCCATTGGTTCTAGCTCCTGCTATAACAGCCCCAATAATGAAGAATGCACTATGGAGGCTTTTGGCAAGAGAAGCACAAGAGAACATTTGTCTTTTCAACAAATGTTCATAGTCATGTCATCCTGTAAAATGCAGAGTGTATTATAAATAACTAAACATTCCCATACATCATTATTCACAGCAGTGATCCAAAAAACGGAAACTCAAGTGTGACTCAAACATCCCAGTAAACACCAGACTACTTAAAACTACTCAAAGGTGTTCTCAATAAAAAAAATGATGTTCAAATAATACTGGAGAGATAGCCATGGTAATAAATGTTCTGTGTCTCAGAATTATTATTATTTTTTAGACAGGAAGGTAGCCATTTTATTTTCTTGCACAGCCTGAATTGCACAAAAACCCCCCACCCCAAAAAATACTGACAGCCAACAAAGACAGTGGCGCCTTCCGGGGAATAGCCGTTGCCGTTGTCCTCGCAGGCCGCGTCAGTGCCCTGGCTTTCGGATTTCGTCAGGTTGCGCACGATGATGGTGTAGCTTCGGTCGCTGATCTTAGTGGCGGCCATGTCTTTGCCGTTGTATGTGAAGCGCTTCAGCATGTGCCCTGCGCTCACTATGCAGCAGAAATGCATGGTGCTGCCCGCTCGCACCACTCTGTCTCTAGGGTACACCTGGAGAGAACTGTGGTCAGAAACATCCATACCTGGAGAGGAACGAAAGAAAGGAATGATTCCGTACAGAATGAGTCGTATTATTTCAATGTAACGTAATGGGCAGCTGTATGTGCGTGTGTACGTTTGTGTGGTTGAGAATGTGTAGTATGCGTGCAATATGCGCGTAGTGTGTGTGTGTGTGTGTGCGTGAGAATGTGAAGTATGTGTGCATGTGCATGTGACCGTGTAGTGTGTGTGTGTGTGTGTGTGTGTGTGTTTGTGTGTGAGTGTTTGTGTGATGATGTTGATACAAACCGTAAACAGACTTTTCTGGGCTCCATTGGCTCGTGCGGTTGAGCAGTCGGACACGGACTCTGACGGAGTGGGAGGCGCAGTTCAGTGGGATGGGCGATGTCCAGTTCCAGTGCTGGACAGCCTCTGTGGTGCCCTTTACGGTATTAAATTGGCATATTTAGGACACTACAGTAATTAAACCTGCACATTTAACTCAACATCACGGTAATTAAATCTGCATATTAAACCTGCACATTTAGCCCAACATTACAGTATGTATACCTACACATTTAGCCCAACATTACAGTATGTATACCTACACATTTAGCCCAACATTACAGTATGTATACCTACACATTTAGCCCAACATTACAGTATGTATACCTACACATTTAGCACAACATTACAGTATGTATACCTACACATTTAGCACAACATTACAGTATGTATACCTACACATTTAGCACAACATTACAGTATGTATACCTACACATTTAGCACAACATTACAGTATGTATACCTACACATTTAGCCCAACATTACAGTATGTATACCTACACATTTAGCACAACATTACAGTATGTATACCTACACATTTAGCCCAACATTACAGTATGTATACCTACACATTTAGCCCAACATTACAGTATGTATACCTACACATTTAGCACAACATTACAGTATGTTTACCTACACATTTAGCACAACATTACAGTATGTATACCTACACATTTAGCACAACATTACAGTATGTATACCTACACATTTAGCACAACATTACAGTATGTATACCTACACATTTAGCACAACATTACAGTATGTATACCTACACATTTAGCACAACATTACAGTATGTATACCTACACATTTAGCACAACATTACAGTATGTATACCTACACATTAAGCACAACATTACAGTATGTATACCTACACATTTAGCACAACATTACAGTATGTATACCTACACATTTAGCACAACATTACAGTATGTATACCTACACATTTAGCACATTACAGCAAATAAATATGTACAACATACAAGACGGATGACAGCTGCTGTGCAGATTTACAAAAGGGTTTAAATCAGTTTGGGTAAAGCTACCCTCACCTCACAAAATTCTAATTCAAACCAAAAATGACACTCTTGTCTATTTATATATAAGGCAGCAACATTTACATTTGTCATTCATACGGAATTAGCTGTGACTTGAATAATAGGTAAGTTCTGGACAATGGATTACTACAGTTGAAAAAACAGGTGCTTACATTTTGCACAACGACTCCATTTCGGAGGACCTCGATGTCGAAGAGCAGTTTTTCTGTAAGGTTGTGCTTAAGGGGACTCTGCTTCCAGGTGACAGATACGTGTTGTAATTTCTCGTCTGTGACCAACTCCACTGCCTGTGGCACGGGGAGTCCTATGGACCCAACACAAAAACCACATATCCCAACATGCTCTACTCCACCTGCACCGACAGTTGTCTGCACACTTACAACCCACAAAATATTTCAATCCAATAAATTGGTATTTTGATACTATTGCACATTTTGTGCATAACATGCCTCCTGCAGGAATGTTTTCAAACTTTACAGGTATGTTAATTAGATTCACCCTTTTCGTTCTGAACAAATATATATATATATATATATATATAACTCATTTTTCATATCATATCATAACAGTTTCAATGAGTAGGCTACTATCAATATTGGGGACATAATGTAGCTCTGAACCTGTGTGTGTGTGTACGTGCGTGGGTTTGTGTTCTTCAAATACTTATTTAACACTCACAGAAATTGACTATACTGCAATAATGATCAGAAATGATATATTGGAAAATAAGCAATAGCCTATACAGGAAAAGGAAAATGTTAACGATTGCCATCTTTCGATATTGCCGTATAATTATCATGTTTTTACAAATATTTCACATATTTACAATACATTGCAGTATATAAAATTTTTTCAAAGGGAGCCGGGTCTGGTGGGTACTAGCATGCTACGATGGTGGATATTTTACCCTTTAGGGTTGATGTGTTTGCAGATGTTGTAAGCGTGGTGTACTAACATGCTGTGTTTGCAAAATATGTCATTTTAAAAGTGTGTACTAGCATGCTGTGTTTACAGATGGCTAGCCTTTAGGGTGGGTATTAGCATGCTATTAGCATTTACAGTTGGTTTAGCATCGGGTGGGTACTAACTTGATGTGTTTACAGATGATTTCATTTTAAGGGTGTGACCAGCATGGTGTTTTCAGATGGTTAGCCTTTAGGGTGGGTATTAGCATGCTGTGTTTGCAGATGGTTTAGCCTCTAGGGTGGGTACTAGCATGCTATGTTTGCAGATGATTAGCCTCTCGGTGGGTATTAGCATGCTGTGTTTCCAGATGGTTTAGCCTCTAGGGTAGGTACTAGCATGCTACTTTGGTGGACTGGCCCACATACCAAGCATGGTGTCATTGCTGTGGTTTTCCTGGAACTTTAGGACAATGAGCAGGGCCCACAGCCACCAGCTTCCCATAATGCCAAGGGCCTAGAGGTGGGTGATGTGTTCAGCAAGAACCCCTTCCGCTGAAAATAAGAAACCATGATATTAGCCACAAGCTACTTTTAAACTTCAACAACAATGACAAAAATGTGTGTTTTAGTCTTGCAATGAGGCTTAAATTATTTTCTTTTTTTCTCTCAAGTTACTCTGTGCTTGACAAGTAAAATGATCTTACCCCACTGGCAAGTCATTTTATGTCTAAATATAAGACTAAAATGCTTGTTAAGATTTGTTAAGATTGTTGTTTTTTTGGCAGTGTAGTAGCAATGGAATAGCTTGGCACCCAGGCACTTAGTAGGCTAACAATGCTTAAACCGCTAGGGTACATTTAACACCCTAGGGTGTTTATATGATTCCATGCTATGTATATAGGCTAAAGGGCTGTAGCCGATATCACAAGGCATCATAGCATTGTTGATTTGATTGTGAAAGAAACAGCATGCACCTTTGATAGGCCAACATTATTTTGCAAACATTCATGTGTTTAGTCAAGTTTAAAGGGTAAGTTCGCTATTTTGGACCTTGGACCCTATTTGCGGTCCGTCTTCCATGAACCTGACCCATGAAGTCCATTTTTTCGCTGATCGGTCCAGTATTGAGTTCGGTACAGATTTCCTGTAGGCTCTCACTGGGCTACAATGGAAGTGAACGGGGGCAACCAGAAATGTTATGGAAAAACAACGATAAATGTGCTTTTATAGCTCAGTGTGTATTCTTACGGTCTCAGTATGCTCTCCTGTGAAATGTAGGCTATCGCAAACGCAAACCGAACGTTGAAACAACAGTTCCATTTGAAACAGAACTATTTCTCCGACCGCACTACCTCGCACTGTAAACTTCCGCAGTCTAGCTACGTTGTAGAGAGGGGGGGGGGGGGCGCTTGAAAAGCAGTTGATCACAAATCCTGACCTCCCGTTGGAGTTTACTAGCTAGTAGCCTACAGCAGAAATATTTGTAACGCAGTTTTTGTAATCATCATTTGTAATAATTCATCACAGCAATGGTGCGCGAATGTGCAGTCCCCGGTTGTGGGAATAAAATGTCTGGACGCTCAAATACCAGTTTTCACAGGCTTCCGTTCTCTGACCCAGAAAGATTGAGACTTTGGCTGGTTGTCTTACGGATCGACATAAACACTCCAGTCAATCAACTCCGTTTGGCAGACTCGCGAGTTTGTGGAGCGCATTTCGACGCTACTGATTTCTGTAACCGCAAATCAGAAGCAAAACACTGGTTTCTAAAGAACACAGCTGTTCCTCGTGTCGGACCTGCAGCACTATCAAGCACCGGAGCGGAGGTAAGTTATATTTAGCTATAACGTTACTAACATTTTTATTTTTTTTGAGCGCGTCCTCTGACCCAGCACTCAATACCAACTAACAAAATCCGAGCTTGACATAAGTTGTTTTCTTGTAACAAAACTGTCGGAAACGTTCATCAACTATAACTTTTTACAATTCTATAATGTTTTATTTACAAATGCTTGACGCATGGTGTCCTGTCCAAAGTTCTCATCTATCACATATCTGTTGGCAGTCATAGTGTAATGGTAATCAATGGAGATGATCCAGTGTCATCCACGGATACATCCAGGTTTTCAATGGCATTCGGTAGCAACAGATCCCACTCCCTACAACACAAACTTTCCTCCTCTCTGGGCATCTGCTTGCACCTCTTGCAAGAACACCAAAAGTCCCCCGAAATTCTTGGTCTAGCCTCGGCAGCGACTTCGGATAACATTACCTGCGCAACTTCAGCCTCTCTCTTCTCTTGCTCTCTTATCATCCATCTCTTGTAGTTCCGTGTCCGTGTATTCTGGCTCAAATCTGTAGCCAGTAACGTCAAAGTCAAAATCGAATTCTTCGTCTTCGTAATCATTATAATCATCCAAGTTTTTTTGTGGAAATTGTAGCCTACGTTGATGCAGGTAAACAAACGCAGACTGCTCAGCTAGATAGTTTCGTAAACGGCCGGCACACCTTCCCGCTCCCCTACCCCCGACACATAGTACTCCGCGGGAGCAGCGAAAACAAGCAACAGAGAAATGCTTACTTCCAAGCCATGCCAAGCACGTAAAAATGTTCGGATTGAGATACATTTCACAGGAGAGCATACTGAGACCGGTAATAATACACCCTGAGCTTCCCGTCTCATTTATTGTACATGAAAGCACATTTATCGAACATTTCTGGTTGCCCCGTTCACTTCCATTGTAGCCCAGTGAGAGCCTACAGGAAATCTGTACCGAACTCAATACTGGACCGATCAGCGAAAAAATGGACTTCATGGGTCAGGTTCATGGAAGACGGACCGCAAATAGGGTCCAACGTCCAAAATAGCGAACTTACCCTTTAAACACTGTTATTATTAATGTATTTTCAAACATCATTGCTAATACTCCAGATATTTTTGCCAATGACAAAAACCATGGAGAGATGATTGTAATGGAAGTGGTCTGTGTATTTAATTTATCTCTGGAAGAAGCAGATCTGGAAAAAAAAAAACTTCTGAAATGTAAAGCTTTGGTAAAATCAAACAGATCATCGAGGCTACAAGTACCAACTGCTCATTTTTATTTTGGAACTGCGGGACCTGTACATAGGCTAGTTGTGATGGGATTGCAAATTGCAAAAAATAAAGCAAAGCAACTCGTGAGCTACTGCTTTGTTTCAGTCAGCATTGGCAGAGGTGCCTGCTGTGAGTTTCAATCAAGGGGCCAAAACTGGGCTTCATTTTTGAAGCTCACTTCCTGGTCTTGTTGGGCGTTGCTCTCTGGTGCCAGTACGACTTTCTCCAGTATAAGTCTTTCAGGCCCATTTTTCAATGCAAGTCAATGGTACCAAATGTGGTAAAAATACAAAGTCAATAACTTTTTCTCACCAGAACATGTAGTTGCAATAGGTGCCTTTTCTAATGTCTGTCTCCCCGTGTGGCGATTTGTTACGTTTTGTGTCGTTTGTACGGCGTTTAAACATTTTTGTAGACCAATCCGTGGCAGTTTGCGATACCTCCTAGTCAGAGGCTCTCCCTACTGTGCAGACTCTTTTTGTAAAACATGGCGGTGAAAACAGTTCTTCCGCCTGACTTCCAGAGCATCAAAACGTTTTTTACGAGCCTGTGGGAAGGCAATGGGTGACGCAACAGTGACTTTGTCCATATTTTTTTTGTACCTTCTATGGTTTCAATACACAGCGCTCCAGCACAGGCAACAAACAACACCAAGGTTGCTACTAAATAATCCAGAGGTACCCTACGGGCAAAGATCTGTCAACACAAGCTCATGTTGTGGGAAGGACTTGTCATCTCTAACAGATTAGAGCAGGACGACCTTTAAATTCTGAATATAGGAGACGTCTGGGGAACGGCGTGAGATTTACCGATTCATGAGCTTTACCAAGAACCGCAAAGCACATCACCTTTATCTCAATGTGTGTGCTAGCTGTTAATGTGTGTGTGTGCAGAGGCAAAGAGAGAGAGACAGAGAGAAAGAAAGAGAACACGGGAGAGGGAGGAGGCAGGCACCGGCATGTCAGGGAAAAAAAAAAACCCTTCCGAGATGCCATCTTAAAAAAAAAAAAAACGATTAACTGTGTCACGGCATCCCATTTCCTGACATGATCTGAGTGTACAGGAATGGTGGTGGTGTAACAAGAATGCATCACTCATCGGCTGTAGGAGGAGGTCAGGTGTCCAGCCTGAGAAAGCCATGATGGGGGTATTTGGGGTGGGATTTTCACCCTTAGTTCCCGGCGTGACGCCAAACAGTAAAGACACAAAATAAATATTTACACAAAATGGCTCCTCCCACACCTGTTCCAGAGAGGGCACATTAGGAGGCTGCGGCTTTGTATGCCTGAGGGGAGACAGACAAACGCAAGGCTCGAGGCGAGTTTAGCGTTCTGATAATGATTTCGCTTTGTGTGTTGTGAAACTGTCTTACAAACGGACTACATTACCCAGATGTACCTCCTTGCTTTCTCACTGCTTTTCCGTAACGAAACCCGTCTTTTAAACATGTTAGCTTGGCTCAAAAATGGGAAGTTCCTGAACGGACCGTACCGGATAGCATCTGTTTTGCTCATATGAGTACCCACACTTTTTTTTCCCCTCCCACTTCAAGCCCAATGATGACATTACCCATGATGACATTACCCAAACAGTGGCACACGCACTTTCTTAACCCATTCAATGCACACATATGAGCAACATATTCTCTCGGCACAGTGTAATAACTGCGTCTCCTGCACTGCGGTTTCGGAGATCATGGGTTTGATCTCCACTCAACCCACACGATGGCGCATATTTACCCAGCCGCTACTGGTTACACGCCCGGCAAGCCGACAAAAATGGGAGCAAACCATCTAACCCGCTGCAAAACATTCCAAACCGTTCAGTGTAAACACAGCACAGCGGAGGGACATGTAGCAAAAAATTCATTCATCTTGAATGCACCCCATGTTAACACTGTGATCTGAGACGAGTCCACCACAAAGCCAGGGATGCGCTTTGCCAATAAGCCGACGCTCAAGATATTTCTTCCAAAACATGATCCTATGTAGGCGAGGCTCCAATTAGAGGCGGTGATTCAAATTACTAAAAATGCATAAAGTAAATCCGCTAGCAACAGTGTCACCTCACAACATGAGGGTCCTGGGTTCGAATCCCGGCCAGGGGCCTTTCTGTGTGGAGTTTGCATGTTCTCCCCGTGTCCGCACGGGATTCCTCTGGGTACTCCGGTTTCCTCCCACAGTCCAAAGACATGCAGGTTAGTCTAACTGGAGACTCTAAATTACCCATAGGTATGAGTGTGGGAACGAATGCGGTGTGTGCACTGCGATGGATTGGCGACCTGTCCAGGGTGTGTTCCTGGCTCTCGCCCACACTGCAAAAACCAAATCTTAACAGGCATTTTAATCTTATTTAGACGTTAGGATCATATTTCTGTTACTTTTTTTGCTAAATAAGACAAAAATATTGCCAGTGGGGTGAGATAGTTTTACTCATTTCAAGATTTGCCGGTGTCAAGCAAAAAGTAACTTAAAACGATAATATATTACACTTTAGATTTTAAGTCTCATCACAAGACTAAAACACTTTTTTTTGCAGTGCAATGCTGCAGTGATAGGCTCCAGACCTCCAGACACCCCCCCCCCCCTTTACTGCCATTTAGAAGGCAGTGTACAGTGCAAACATAGGGGCAAAGATTAGCGATCTAAGTGCAGCAATTTCCAAAGAGAGCTTTCCACATTAGAAACCTCATGAACGATGTCACTTTTACGCATTAGAGAAAGCACGTGCTCAGGAAAGAAAATGATGAAACATCCTCTTAACAACCTCCCAATTTACCATTACAGACATTGAACAGAGGCTTTTAGGCTGAGTGACTTAACACAGGATGCTTAACAACAGAGGATGCATTTAACAGCAACACTAGAAGGCCACCACTAGGCCGGGAGATGCAAGCCACAAGAGCTGCATTAGACATCAGAAAATGAGATGAAGAGGAAAGTTTTTGCTTTTTGCTTAACAAATACATTATCACATTAGAACAAAGTGCTTGTGGTTGCCATTTACATGGGCAAGGTATTATAAACAAATACAGAAATGTCCAATACAGTCCATTACTCCATATTACACACATAACTGACACAAATTACATTTTGTCTTGTGAATCTAAAATTTTAAAGCAGCATTTTAAATTGGTGGTTGAAAACCTCAAAACAAGACACATTAGCGTTATTACCTCTGGACCAATGGTATTGCAGCTTTCAGTCGCTTGGACAGCTGGTTAAGTGAGTCGTGTGGTTTCACACAAATCAAGTCGCCTATGTAGGCAACTGAGTTGTTCTAGTTGTGTTGTGTTTTCTACAGTCATGGTGGACAACACTTAAACTACAGAGTCACTCTCATGCCCTCTTAATTACTGGCGTTTTGCGGTAGGAAACCGCTTCGACTCCTAAACTGGGTGAATGTTACTAGCATCACTCTACGGATTTAGGCTGAGTCATCCTCTGAACCCAAATGGTTTAATTTTGGGTTAAACAATTGGGTCCATTTCTGTTTTCCATTTACTGCATGTGTTAGTTCTTGGACATAGAATTCACAATCACAACATTTCTTTTCACTGCTATGCTGATGATGTCCAGTTGGTAATGATAGCCCTCTGTCAACCCTGGAGACTGAAACAAATTAGCCTCATCCAAGGATTGTCTCACTGTCTGATATCAAATGTTGGATCCCTCAGAATGTCCTTCAATTAAATGCCAAAAAGTCAGAAGTTCTTATTATTAGTCCTAAACATAAGTCTGAACTCATCTGTGAATATCTTTGTTCCCTTATTACAAACATCAAACCTGTCTGCATAAATATTGAGTTTATTTTTGGTTAATCTTAATCCAATCTTGCTTTTTCCAATTAAGACAGCTGTCAAAAAATTTGACCTTACTCAGGGACGTCAGTAGGATGCAAAGACATGGGGGGCTTAGCCCCAAGGGGAGGGCAAGAGATGCAAGCGCAAATCTTTTTGGTATATACTGTATTAGAACTACAGTAAACATATGTCAACAACCAGTGAAGAAGCCAAGATGGCAACAAGTAAAAAGCAACAGACATATTCTCTTCTTCCATTTCTCTTTTGTTGAACAAGAGTTACTGTAATGTTAGCTTTTAGACACATCAAAGCTGCATGGGGGGAATTTACCTAGGCTAGACTCTGTGCTCCTGCTGAGTTTTTCTGTAGGCTGACTTAAATGCTGTCCATCTGCTTAGAACAGGCGCAGATCATGCTAATGTATTAAAGTATTAAATTCCTCTCTCTATTAGATAAGTTGCAGGTCCAAAGAATGTTATTTAATTACACCAATTAATTGTGATTCTAAACAGTAACATTCTATGGGGACTGATATTATTGTTTCGAAATACTAGAGATATATTCATGGCAAAGAATAGAGAGCTGTCGATAGAGTTAGCTAGCTAGCTATTTCTTGTATTTTTCTCGTTCACGATAGCGTAATCCACTTGTGTGTGTAGCTAACGTTATAGCATATGGTTATGGAAAAGCGCCTAATGTTCCATTGAAAAACTTTGCGTGTGTGTTCGCTGCACATATGGAGGTAACTGCTTTTAATTTTAATAATGACTGGACCAAGTTAAACATTAACAAAACAAAAAAGCTTATGCATCAATTTGAAGCTGTTTGCGGATTTTAGCTACGTTAGCCAACTTGACAGTCAACAATAGCTTAATTTAGTGTTAACATCATAGCCTACTACAATATCCCCTTTCCTTTACCTCAAGTAAACCTAGCTAAAGTTAAGCAGGTAACAATCGTTAACAACTACTTACAATTTCACTCTGTGCATCATTCACTTTGAATCTTCACATCACGGCTAAACTCCTTCGCCACTAACGTTATCCTGTCACAAGCCGTTGCCAATGCCGATCGTTACTTGGCAGAGCGAGAAGCTATGGAATGCAGCCTCCCCCAAGGTCCGCGATTTACATTGTGAAGTAGGCTGCCTACGACAGGCTAGTATTGGATGGGGAGACAACAACATACAAACCAGAACGATAATTTTAAGCCAATAATGCCAAATTATTTGGGGGGGCTTGAGAACATTAGCCCTAACGACGTCCCTGACCTTACTTATCTTTTAGCGATTTGGAAAAAGGTCACTCTTGCTTTTATCTCATCACGACTGGGCTACTGCATTGCACTGTACACATGCCTTGGTGGTCAATGTCTCTCATTTGCTCCTAATCCAAAAAGCAGTAGCCAGACTCTTAACTAGAACTAAGAAGAGTCACCATATAACCCCTGTTTTAGCCTCTTTCCATTTTCACTGCCACAGCTCGCCAGTTAGTTGTGGAACTGATTTTAAAGCTTTGAGAGCATTACACAGATCTGCTACTGGCTATAGTTATAAGCTTTAAAAAACTTATTAAAACTCATAGGTCTTCTGACTGTTAGGCCTACCAGTGTCCAAAATAAACACAAACGGGGACTGAGCCTTTTCCAATATAACTCCTAGTCTCCGGAACAGTCTGCAACTAGATCAGGAAAACCCACGTCTTCCTTTAAATATCTATGCGTTCTTAGACTTGCCTTTTATTAAAATCACATTTTACTGTCTGTATTTCACTTTATTTTACAAGAGTTTTTTAAATCTCTTTTTATACCCAGTCATGATAGCATCACCTTGTTTACCTGTGGAATGGTCCAAACAGATGTTTTTGAACTTCCCAGTCTTTTGTTTGCCCCTGTCCCAACTTTTTTGGAACGTGTGCAGGCATCAAATTAGGAATTAGAGTATATTTCCAAAATCAATAAAGTCGATAAGGTAAAACATTAAATATCAGCAGAAAAATAGTTCAGTGCACACGGAGGTGCAGGTTGCCGCAAGAGTACGTTCAAAAAAGAAAGAGGAAATAACACACTGAGTTTTGTCCAATAATTAATGGTTCAGTGTAAACCGCACACTCAAAACAGGAATAATCTTATTGTGAATATATTATTTACATTTTTCAAAATTCAAGCACAAAACAAACAAAAAAGAGAGATGAACAATGCGTTTCGGTAGTCCTTCAGGTTCGCTCAGCGATATAACATATTCACAATAAGATTATTCCTGTGTCGAGTGTGCGGTTTACACTGAACCATTAATTATTGGACAAAACTCAGTGTGCCATTTCCTTTTTTAATTAAATATCCATTCTTTGTACTGTTTTCAATTAAATATAGCCTATGTAAAAGAGAATTTACAAATCACTACTTTCTGCTTTTATATTGCGTTTTACATAGGCTACTGTCCCAACTTCTTTTAAATTGGGGTTTGCATTATTATTACTATTATTAGGTCTACTGCTACTACTCCATATTATACACCGACATGCACATTGCAGCTAATTACTCCATAATACACATGTCGGGTTCATGGGGATGTTTTTTCTTGTCTTCTCTCCACAGAACCCGATAGTCTCGTGCTGTTATTTTTAAGCGCGGGACACTCCAGTGATGGGACCTTGGCGAGCTTCCCTGACAGCGTTGCCCACGGTGGAACCAAATCGCAGCTGTAACCCATTGAACATTTTTGTGTTGAAAAGTCGGTGAAACGCCATCTCGCGTCTAGTGAAAAACCGGCAAAATGTGGTTGAAAAGTGAAAGCTTTTTAACCGGCTAGGATGTAGCCATGCTATAACGGTAAAACATGGGCTAAATTGAACAAAATTTACACGTTTCTTTCAAAAGGTGTGGAAACGTCTCTCAATCTCAGATTTCGACCCCTCTAGACGTAGATTCCGGCTTTTGCTCATAGGTAAACTGCACAGGATCTCAGGTGGAACCCCGAGGCTGACACAGATAATCCTATCTACTTCGGTCAGCAATAGACACTTTTTTTTTAAGCAATAGACACTATATGGACAGTGCAAAGGCGTGCATGTAGCCGACTCGTCATTTTACTTCTACGGTTGCTCGGCCAGTACAACTCGGTCCAGCTGTAGGCTACTATCCTTTAGTGCGCCCGCTAATTAGGGCAAGCCAGTGCCAGAGCTCAGGTAACCCCGTGCTAATCCATTTTTATTGATAGCCAACTTGGTCCTTCTAACTCAATTAGGAAAAGAAAAAAATATATTTTCTGAAAAACCAGACAAATCTATTTTCCCATGAAAACCTAAATATAGGCTAAAATATGACTTTTTATCTTTAAAGGTTTACTCCATACCTTTCCAGCGAATAATTCCTCTCCTTTCAGTAAACAGAGCTGATATGATAAACTGATATGTGACGTCTCAAACAGATAGCATATCTATCAAACTTGATAAACATAGCTAGCCTACAGCAGTAGGTAGGCTAGTAAGCATAGTCTACTTACGGTTTATAGAAACGTTTAACAGCAGTATTTACGGTGACGGCGTCAGGTTTAAGCACTTGATAAGTAGGTTCTCTGGAGTATCTCTTAATAAACGAATTTGCTCGGACGAAATAAAAAACGTCGTTTCTTTCTCAGGTGTGCCAGTTAGAGGTCTGGCTCCTGGGCGAGACAAAACTATCGGCTATCAAAGATCTAACACAATTCTGGAGAAAAATGAATGTGAAAGAATAATTTAGCTTTAAGTGGAAAAACATTAGCAAATGTAGGCTATTCGCTAGAAGTTTCCGGACAGCTCCAAGAGAAAAAAAGAAAAGAAAAAAAGAAGAAATTCCGAGAAAGGGAGTTGCTGGTTTTCTTTACCGTTTCACTCAGTAGGCTAAACCACGACCCACTGTTTCCCAACGGATGTTTGCTAAAACGTTGTGAAGTGTACTAAGAAAAGACTTTGCGAAATTTGGCATTTCATTGTAAGCTTTGTGGTTTACCGCGGCTTTGCTAAATCATGTATTTTGAAAAAAAAACTAGCCTAAACAAACAAACAAACAAAAACACGCAAGAACATTCCTCCTACTCTGAGCCACTGGTGAAGAGGAGGGTTTAATTCCTAATATCTCCCAGTTTCCCCTAACGCTCCCCAAATAACAAATTATGTTTAAGCAGTGGAATAAAATACATGCTTTCTTTCAGTGGGAAAACTAGTCATCTGCTACTGGTGGAAGACGTGTGAAGCTATAGAATTTAATTTAGCCAGTGCACGTGCTGTGCAGGAGATATCGGCGTGCGTCCCATCCATCCATCCATCCATTAACCCGCTTATTCCTGGTCAGGGTCAGGGTCAGGGTCAGGGTCAGGGTCAGGGTCACGGGGGGGGGGGGGGATTAATGGTTACATTAATGGTTGTAACGTATTAATGGTTACATATTAATTAATGTCTCGACCCAAACCACAATGTCAGGTACATTGTATACTGTACATGCAAATAGGCCTACGTGTATTCAAAACGTTCAGGCAGCTTTGCATAGGCTACTTCTTGGTAGGAGAGGAGTGGTAGTGGGAGAGTGGAGGAAAGCAAACTGTTTAGTCATTTCCTTAGCTGTGCTGCAACAATGCAACATTTCCCATGAACAAACTCCTCTGGGCACTGGACCTTGCAATGTAGTGACTGAGACCTTCTCAGAACTCATGGACGGCGGTACACCGGGGCAAGGGTGGGCTATAGCCCCGTTACAAATTTGCTTAGCCCCAGTTTAGCCCCCCCAGGCATTTTAATAACATTTTTATAATTCTAATAAAAAATATATAAAAGTAAATCAACAATTCTAATCCCTTTCTGATATTCACCCTGGCTACGCAGCGTATGTAGCCTATGCTATGACGTGGGCTACGGATGTGGGGGTGTGTGGAGCTCACGCAAATGACACAATAACGTAAACTGATTTCTAACGTTAGCAAACCAGTGTATTGCAGCTAACCTTAGCACCCCCATGTATTGACCTAGCCCACCCTTAGCCCAGGGAGAGAAAAGTTCCTGGCGCCGTCACTGCTCAGAACTGAAACATTAATATAAAACATCTATATTTTATATAGAACAGCCGAACGGCAAAGACACAGGTGCAGTTTTGTCGGACACCCACAATGCATCGGTGCTTCAATCTACAACATGGCACCTGTTTCTGGGACCAGACCTTTGGGGAGGTGCCAGATTCACACCAAGGATGTAATCATATTCTTTAAAATAAATTAATAAAATAAACTGCAGAGCAATTCCATAAGCAGCAACAAAATCTTAACCAATTTGGAAGCTGTTTTGAAAGTCTGGGACGAAGGTGAGAGAAGGTGAACCTTAGTATACAGTTGAAGTCAAAAGTTTACATACACCTTAGCCAAATCCATTTAAACTCAGTTTTTCACAATTCCTGACATTTAATCCGAGTAAATTCCCTGTCTTAGGTCAGTTAGGATCATGACTTTATTTTAAGAATGTGAAATGTCAGAATAATAGTAGAGAGAATGATTTATTTCAGCTTTTATTTCTTTCATCACATGCCCAGTGGGTCAGAAGTTTACATGCACTCTGTTAGTATTTGGTAGCATTGCCTTTAAAGGTTGTATCAGCGATTTTGGGTGGAAACATAAATGATCACATTCATCTGATTTTTCCTCACGATCCGCTAGCTGCCCGCCCCATAAGCAGGCCGTCAAAAAACCGCGTCTCTGTAGGCAGCCTATGCTCCGAGATCGTACACAAAAACAATGGTACTACCAACTACTCAAAACCAAAATAAACAGTATTCCAACCAATCACAATGATCTGCACAAACGTGACGTCACTTCTGAAGCGAAATCCCAAACAAACATACTTATGAATAATTATGTTATGTTTTAAAAAATAGTGTTCAAGCATCCAGAATTATAACCACGTTAATAACGTTTGTAAGAAACCAAACCGTTTGTAAATCCATCAAGATTTCAGCGAGATAAGAGTATTAGCGTTTGTGCAGATCATTGTGATTGGTTGGAATACTGTTTATTTTGGTTTTGAGTAGTTGGTAGTACCATTGTTTTTGTGTACGATCTCGGAGCATAGGCTGCCTACAGAGACGCGGTTTTTTGACGGCCTGCTTATGGGGCGGGCAGCTAGCGGATCGTGAGGAAAAAAAACAACATTTATGTTTCCACCCAAAATCGCTGATACAACCTTTAAATTGTTTAACTTGGGTAATATGTTTCGGGTAGCCTTCCACAAGCTTCTCACAATAAGTTGCTGGAGTCAGGTTTGTTGGCCTCCTTGCTCGCACACACTTTTTCAGTTCTGCCCACAAATTTTCGATTGGATTGAGGTCAGGACTTTGTGATGGCCACTCCAATACCTTGACTTTGTTGTCCTTAAGCCATTTTGCCACAACTTTGGAAGTATGCTTTGGGTCATTGTCCATTTGGAAGAGCCATTTGTGACCAAGCTTTAACTTCCCGGCTGATTTGTCTTGAGATGTTGCTTCAATATATCCACATAATATTCCTTCCTCATGATGCCATCTATTTTATGAAGTGCACCAGTCCCTCCTGCAGCAAAGCACCACCACAACATGATGCTGCCACCCCCGTGCTTCACGGTTGAGATGGTGTTCTTCGGCTTGCAAGCCTTGCCTTTTTCCTCCAAACATAATGATGGCCATTATGGCCAAACAGTTAAATTTTTGGTTCATCAGATTCAGACCAGAGGACATTTCTCCAAAAAGTAAGATCTTTGTCCCCATGTGCAAACTGTAGTCTGGCTTTTTTATGGCGGTTTTGGAGTACCGGCTTCTTCCATGCTGAGCAGCCTTTCAGGTTATGTCGATATAGGATTCATTTTACTGTGGATATAGATACTTTTGTACCTGTTCCCTCCAGCATCTTCACAAGGTCCTTTACTGTTGTTCTGGGATTGATTTGCACCTTAGTTAAGGTACCTGTATGTGTGAGAGAAGGTGAACCTCAGTTAACGCACCTGTATGTGTGAGAGAAGGTGAACCTTAGTTAAGGTACCTGTATGTGTGAGAGAAGGTGAACCTTAGTTAATTTACCTGTATGTGTGAGAGAAGGTGAACCTTAGTTAACGCACCTGTATGTGTGAGAGAAGGTGAACCTTAGTTAAGGTACCTGTATGTGTGAGAGAAGGTGAACCTCAGTTAACGCACCTGTATGTGTGAGAGAAGGTGAACCTTAGTTAAGGTACCTGTATGTGTGAGAGAAGGTGAACCTTAGTTAATTTACCTGTATGTGTGAGAGAAGGTGAACCTTAGTTAACGCACCTGTATGTGTGAGAGAAGGTGAACCTTAGTTAAGGTACCTGTATGTGTGAGAGAAGGTGAACCTTAGTTAATTTACCTGTATGTGTGAGAGAAGGTGAACCTTAGTTAAGGTACCTGTATGTGTGAGAGAAGGTGAACCTTAGTTAAGGTACCTGTATGTGTGAGAGAAGGTGAACCTTAGTTAATTTACCTGTATGTGTGAGAGAAGGTGAACCTTAGTTAAGGTACCTGTATGTGTGAGAGAAGGTGAACCTTAGTTAATTTACCTGTATGTGTGAGAGAAGGTGAACCTTAGTTAAGGTACCTGTATGTGTGAGAGAAGGTGAACCTTAGTTAATTTACCTGTATGTGTGAGAGAAGGTGAACCTTAGTTAAGGTACCTGTATGTGTGAGAGAAGGTGAACCTTAGTTAATTTACCTGTATGTGTGAGAGAAGGTGAACCTTAGTTAAGGTACCTGTATGTGTGAGAGAAGGTGAACCTCAGTTAACGCACCTGTATGTGTGAGAGAAGGTGAACCTTAGTTAAGGTACCTGTATGTGTGAGAGAAGGTGAACCTTAGTTAATTTACCTGTATGTGTGAGAGAAGGTGAACCTTAGTTAACGCACCTGTATGTGTGAGAGAAGGTGAACCTTAGTTAAGGTACCTGTATGTGTGAGAGAAGGTGAACCTTAGTTAATTTACCTGTATGTGTGAGAGAAGGTGAACCTTAGTTAAGGTACCTGTATGTGTGAGAGAAGGTGAACCTTAGTTAAGGTACCTGTATGTGTGAGAGAAGGTGAACCTTAGTTAATTTACCTGTATGTGTGAGAGAAGGTGAACCTTAGTTAAGGTACCTGTATGTGTGAGAGAAGGTGAACCTTAGTTAATTTACCTGTATGTGTGAGAGAAGGTGAACCTTAGTTAAGGTACCTGTATGTGTGAGAGAAGGTGAACCTTAGTTAATTTACCTGTATGTGTGAGAGAAGGTGAACCTTAGTTAAGGTACCTGTATGTGTGAGAGAAGGTGAACCTTAGTTAATTTACCTGTATGTGTGAGAGAAGGTGAACCTTAGTTAAGGTACCTGTATGTGTGAGAGAAGGTGAACCTCAGTTAACGCACCTGTATGTGTGAGAGAAGGTGAACCTTAGTTAAGGTACCTGTATGTGTGAGAGAAGGTGAACCTTAGTTAATTTACCTGTATGTGTGAGAGAAGGTGAACCTTAGTTAAGGTACCTGTATGTGTGAGAGAAGGTGAACCTTAGTTAAGGTACCTGTATGTGTGAGAGAAGGTGAACCTTAGTTAATTTACCTGTATGTGTGAGAGAAGGTGAACCTTAGTTAATTTACCTGTATGTGTAAGAGAAGGTGAACCTTAGTTAAGGTACCTGTATGTGTGAGAGAAGGTGAACCTTAGTTAATTTACCTGTATGTGTGAGAGAAGGTGAACCTTAGTTAATTTACCTGTATGTGTGAGAGAAGGTGAACCTTAGTTAAGGTACCTGTATGTGTGAGAGAAGGGGAACCTTAGTTAATTTACCTGTATGTGTGAGAGAAGGTGAACCTTAGTTAAGGTACCTGTATGTGTGAGAGAAGGGGAACCTTAGTTAATTTACCTGTATGTGTGAGAGAAGGTGAACCTTAGTTAATTTACCTGTATGTGTGAGAGAAGGTGAACCTTAGTTAACGCACCTGTATGTGTGAGAGAAGGCGAACCTTCATTAAGGTACCTGTATGTGTGAGAGAAGGTGAACCTTATTTAATTTACCTGTATGTGTGAGAGAAGGTGAACCTTAGTTAATTTACCTGTATGTGTGAGAGAAGGTGAACCTTAGTTAATTTACCTGTATGTGTGAGAGGTGAACCTTAGTTAACGCACCTGTATGTGTGAGAAGGTGAACCTTAGTTAACGGACCTGTATGTGTGAGAGAAGGTGAACCTTAGTTAATTTACCTGTATGTGTGAGAGAAGGTGAACCTTCGTTAAGGTACCTGTATGTGTGAGAGAAGGTGAACCTTAGTTAATTTACCTGTATGTGTGAGAGAAGGTGAACCTTAGTTAAGGTACCTGTATGTGTGAGAGAAGGTGAACCTTAGTTAATTTACCTGTATGTGTGAGAGAAGGTGAACATTAGTTAACGGACCTGTATGTGTGAGAGAAGGGGAACCTTAGTTAATTTACCTGTATGTGTGCGAGAAGGTGAACCTTAGTTAATTTACCTGTATGTGTGAGAGAAGGTGAACCTTAGTTAAGGTACCTGTATGTGTGAGAGAAGGTGAACCTTAGTTAACGGACCTGTATGTGTGAGAGAAGGTGAACCTTAGTTAATTTACCTGTATGTGTGAGAGAAGGTGAACCTTAGTTAACGGACCTGTATGTGTGAGAGAAGGGGAACCTTAGTTAATTTACCTGTATGTGTGAGAGAAGGTGAACCTTAGTTAATGGACCTGTATGTGTGAGAGAAGGTGAACCTTAGTTAACGCACATGTATGTGTGAGAGAAGGTGAACCTTAGTTAATTTACCTGTATGTGTGAGAGAAGGTGAACCTTAGTTAATTTACCTGTATGTGTGAGAGAAGGTGAACCTTAGTTAATTTACCTGTATGTGTGAGAGAAGGTGAACCTTAGTTAACGGACCTGTATGTGTGAGAGAAGGGGAACCTTAGTTAATTTACCTGTATGTGTGAGAGAAGGTGAGCCTTAGTTAATTTACCTGTATGTGTGAGAGAAGGTGAACCTTAGTTAAGGTACCTGTATGTGTGAGAGAAGGTGAACCTTAGTTAACGGACCTGTATGTGTGAGAGAAGGGGAACCTTAGTTAATTTACCTGTATGTGTGAGAGAAGGTGAGCCTTAGTTAATTTACCTGTATGTGTGAGAGAAGGTGAACCTTAGTTAATTTACCTGTATGTGTGAGAGAAGGTGAACCTTAGTTAACGGACCTGTATGTGTGAGAGAAGGTGAACCTTAGTTAACGCACCTGTATGTGTGAGAGAAGGTGAACCTTAGTTAAGGTACCTGTATGTGTGAGAGAAGGTGAACCTCAGTTAACGCACCTGTATGTGTGAGAGAAGGTGAACCTTAGTTAAGGTACCTGTATGTGTGAGAGAAGGTGAACCTTAGTTAATTTACCTGTATGTGTGAGAGAAGGTGAACCTTAGTTAACGCACCTGTATGTGTGAGAGAAGGGGAACCTTAGTTAATTTACCTGTATGTGTGAGAGAAGGTGAACCTTAGTTAATTTACCTGTATGTGTGAGAGAAGGTGAACCTTAGTTAACGCACCTGTATGTGTGAGAGAAGGCGAACCTTCATTAAGGTACCTGTATGTGTGAGAGAAGGTGAACCTTAGTTAATTTACCTGTATGTGTGAGAGAAGGGGAACCTTAGTTAATTTACCTGTATGTGTGAGAGAAGGTGAACCTTAGTTAATTTACCTGTATGTGTGAGAGGTGAACCTTAGTTAACGCACCTGTATGTGTGAGAAGGTGAACCTTAGTTAACGGACCTGTATGTGTGAGAGAAGGTGAACCTTAGTTAATTTACCTGTATGTGTGAGAGAAGGTGAACCTTCGTTAAGGTACCTGTATGTGTGAGAGAAGGTGAACCTTAGTTAATTTACCTGTATGTGTGAGAGAAGGTGAACCTTAGTTAAGGTACCTGTATGTGTGAGAGAAGGTGAACCTTAGTTAATTTACCTGTATGTGTGAGAGAAGGTGAACCTTAGTTAACGGACCTGTATGTGTGAGAGAAGGGGAACCTTAGTTAATTTACCTGTATGTGTGCGAGAAGGTGAACCTTAGTTAATTTACCTGTATGTGTGAGAGAAGGTGAACCTTAGTTAAGGTACCTGTATGTGTGAGAGAAGGTGAACCTTAGTTAACGGACCTGTATGTGTGAGAGAAGGTGAACCTTAGTTAATTTACCTGTATGTGTGAGAGAAGGTGAACCTTAGTTAACGCACCTGTATGTGTGAGAGAAGGTGAACCTTAGTTAAGGTACCTGTATGTGTGAGAGAAGGTGAACCTTAGTTAATTTACCTGTATGTGTGAGAGAAGGTGAACCTTAGTTAAGGTACCTGTATGTGTGAGAGAAGGTGAACCTTAGTTAAGGTACCTGTATGTGTGAGAGAAGGTGAACCTTAGTTAATTTACCTGTATGTGTGAGAGAAGGTGAACCTTAGTTAATTTACCTGTATGTGTAAGAGAAGGTGAACCTTAGTTAAGGTACCTGTATGTGTGAGAGAAGGTGAACCTTAGTTAATTTACCTGTATGTGTGAGAGAAGGTGAACCTTAGTTAATTTACCTGTATGTGTGAGAGAAGGTGAACCTTAGTTAAGGTACCTGTATGTGTGAGAGAAGGGGAACCTTAGTTAATTTACCTGTATGTGTGAGAGAAGGTGAACCTTAGTTAAGGTACCTGTATGTGTGAGAGAAGGGGAACCTTAGTTAATTTACCTGTATGTGTGAGAGAAGGTGAACCTTAGTTAATTTACCTGTATGTGTGAGAGAAGGTGAACCTTAGTTAACGCACCTGTATGTGTGAGAGAAGGCGAACCTTCATTAAGGTACCTGTATGTGTGAGAGAAGGTGAACCTTAGTTAATTTACCTGTATGTGTGAGAGAAGGTGAACCTTAGTTAATTTACCTGTATGTGTGAGAGAAGGTGAACCTTAGTTAATTTACCTGTATGTGTGAGAGGTGAACCTTAGTTAACGCACCTGTATGTGTGAGAAGGTGAACCTTAGTTAACGGACCTGTATGTGTGAGAGAAGGTGAACCTTAGTTAATTTACCTGTATGTGTGAGAGAAGGTGAACCTTCGTTAAGGTACCTGTATGTGTGAGAGAAGGTGAACCTTAGTTAATTTACCTGTATGTGTGAGAGAAGGTGAACCTTAGTTAAGGTACCTGTATGTGTGAGAGAAGGTGAACCTTAGTTAATTTACCTGTATGTGTGAGAGAAGGTGAACATTAGTTAACGGACCTGTATGTGTGAGAGAAGGGGAACCTTAGTTAATTTACCTGTATGTGTGCGAGAAGGTGAACCTTAGTTAATTTACCTGTATGTGTGAGAGAAGGTGAACCTTAGTTAAGGTACCTGTATGTGTGAGAGAAGGTGAACCTTAGTTAACGGACCTGTATGTGTGAGAGAAGGTGAACCTTAGTTAATTTACCTGTATGTGTGAGAGAAGGTGAACCTTAGTTAACGGACCTGTATGTGTGAGAGAAGGGGAACCTTAGTTAATTTACCTGTATGTGTGAGAGAAGGTGAACCTTAGTTAACGGACCTGTATGTGTGAGAGAAGGTGAACCTTAGTTAACGCACATGTATGTGTGAGAGAAGGTGAACCTTAGTTAATTTACCTGTATGTGTGAGAGAAGGTGAACCTTAGTTAATTTACCTGTATGTGTGAGAGAAGGTGAACCTTAGTTAATTTACCTGTATGTGTGAGAGAAGGTGAACCTTAGTTAACGGACCTGTATGTGTGAGAGAAGGGGAACCTTAGTTAATTTACCTGTATGTGTGAGAGAAGGTGAGCCTTAGTTAATTTACCTGTATGTGTGAGAGAAGGTGAACCTTAGTTAAGGTACCTGTATGTGTGAGAGAAGGTGAACCTTAGTTAACGGACCTGTATGTGTGAGAGAAGGGGAACCTTAGTTAATTTACCTGTATGTGTGAGAGAAGGTGAACCTTAGTTAACGGACCTGTATGTGTGAGAGAAGGTGAACCTTAGTTAACGCACCTGTATGTGTGAGAGAAGGTGAACCTTAGTTAATTTACCTGTATGTGTGAGAGAAGGTGAACCTTAGTTAACGGACCTGTATGTGTGAGAGAAGGGGAACCTTAGTTAATTTACCTGTATGTGTGAGAGAAGGTGAGCCTTAGTTAATTTACCTGTATGTGTGAGAGAAGGTGAACCTTAGTTAAGGTACCTGTATGTGTGAGAGAAGGTGAACCTTAGTTAACGGACCTGTATGTGTGAGAGAAGGGGAACCTTAGTTAATTTACCTGTATGTGTGAGAGAAGGTGAACCTTAGTTAACGGACCTGTATGTGTGAGAGAAGGTGAACCTTAGTTAACGCACCTGTATGTGTGAGAGAAGGTGAACCTTAGTTAAGGTACCTGTATGTGTGAGAGAAGGTGAACCTTAGTTAATTTACCTGTATGTGTGAGAGAAGGTGAACATTAGTTAACGGACCTGTATGTGTGAGAGAAGGGGAACCTTAGTTAATTTACCTGTATGTGTGCGAGAAGGTGAACCTTAGTTAATTTACCTGTATGTGTGAGAGAAGGTGAACCTTAGTTAAGGTACCTGTATGTGTGAGAGAAGGTGAACCTTAGTTAACGGACCTGTATGTGTGAGAGAAGGTGAACCTTAGTTAATTTACCTGTATGTGTGAGAGAAGGTGAACCTTAGTTAATGGACCTGTATGTGTGAGAGAAGGTGAACCTTAGTTAACGCACATGTATGTGTGAGAGAAGGTGAACCTTAGTTAATTTACCTGTATGTGTGAGAGAAGGTGAACCTTAGTTAATTTACCTGTATGTGTGAGAGAAGGTGAACCTTAGTTAATTTACCTGTATGTGTGAGAGAAGGTGAACCTTAGTTAACGGACCTGTATGTGTGAGAGAAGGGGAACCTTAGTTAATTTACCTGTATGTGTGAGAGAAGGTGAGCCTTAGTTAATTTACCTGTATGTGTGAGAGAAGGTGAACCTTAGTTAAGGTACCTATATGTGTGAGAGAAGGTGAACCTTAGTTAACGGACCTGTATGTGTGAGAGAAGGGGAACCTTAGTTAATTTACCTGTATGTGTGAGAGAAGGTGAGCCTTAGTTAATTTACCTGTATGTGTGAGAGAAGGTGAACCTTAGTTAATTTACCTGTATGTGTGAGAGAAGGTGAACCTTAGTTAACGGACCTGTATGTGTGAGAGAAGGTGAACCTTAGTTAACGCACCTGTATGTGTGAGAGAAGGTGAACCTTAGTTAAGGTACCTGTATGTGTGAGAGAAGGTGAACCTCAGTTAACGCACCTGTATGTGTGAGAGAAGGTGAACCTTAGTTAAGGTACCTGTATGTGTGAGAGAAGGTGAACCTTAGTTAATTTACCTGTATGTGTGAGAGAAGGTGAACCTTAGTTAACGCACCTGTATGTGTGAGAGAAGGGGAACCTTAGTTAATTTACCTGTATGTGTGAGAGAAGGTGAACCTTAGTTAATTTACCTGTATGTGTGAGAGAAGGTGAACCTTAGTTAACGCACCTGTATGTGTGAGAGAAGGCGAACCTTCATTAAGGTACCTGTATGTGTGAGAGAAGGTGAACCTTAGTTAATTTACCTGTATGTGTGAGAGAAGGGGAACCTTAGTTAATTTACCTGTATGTGTGAGAGAAGGTGAACCTTAGTTAATTTACCTGTATGTGTGAGAGGTGAACCTTAGTTAACGCACCTGTATGTGTGAGAAGGTGAACCTTAGTTAACGGACCTGTATGTGTGAGAGAAGGTGAACCTTAGTTAATTTACCTGTATGTGTGAGAGAAGGTGAACCTTCGTTAAGGTACCTGTATGTGTGAGAGAAGGTGAACCTTAGTTAATTTACCTGTATGTGTGAGAGAAGGTGAACCTTAGTTAAGGTACCTGTATGTGTGAGAGAAGGTGAACCTTAGTTAATTTACCTGTATGTGTGAGAGAAGGTGAACCTTAGTTAACGGACCTGTATGTGTGAGAGAAGGGGAACCTTAGTTAATTTACCTGTATGTGTGCGAGAAGGTGAACCTTAGTTAATTTACCTGTATGTGTGAGAGAAGGTGAACCTTAGTTAAGGTACCTGTATGTGTGAGAGAAGGTGAACCTTAGTTAACGGACCTGTATGTGTGAGAGAAGGTGAACCTTAGTTAATTTACCTGTATGTGTGAGAGAAGGTGAACCTTAGTTAACGCACCTGTATGTGTGAGAGAAGGTGAACCTTAGTTAAGGTACCTGTATGTGTGAGAGAAGGTGAACCTTAGTTAATTTACCTGTATGTGTGAGAGAAGGTGAACCTTAGTTAAGGTACCTGTATGTGTGAGAGAAGGTGAACCTTAGTTAAGGTACCTGTATGTGTGAGAGAAGGTGAACCTTAGTTAATTTACCTGTATGTGTGAGAGAAGGTGAACCTTAGTTAATTTACCTGTATGTGTAAGAGAAGGTGAACCTTAGTTAAGGTACCTGTATGTGTGAGAGAAGGTGAACCTTAGTTAATTTACCTGTATGTGTGAGAGAAGGTGAACCTTAGTTAATTTACCTGTATGTGTGAGAGAAGGTGAACCTTAGTTAAGGTACCTGTATGTGTGAGAGAAGGGGAACCTTAGTTAATTTACCTGTATGTGTGAGAGAAGGTGAACCTTAGTTAAGGTACCTGTATGTGTGAGAGAAGGGGAACCTTAGTTAATTTACCTGTATGTGTGAGAGAAGGTGAACCTTAGTTAATTTACCTGTATGTGTGAGAGAAGGTGAACCTTAGTTAACGCACCTGTATGTGTGAGAGAAGGCGAACCTTCATTAAGGTACCTGTATGTGTGAGAGAAGGTGAACCTTAGTTAATTTACCTGTATGTGTGAGAGAAGGTGAACCTTAGTTAATTTACCTGTATGTGTGAGAGAAGGTGAACCTTAGTTAATTTACCTGTATGTGTGAGAGGTGAACCTTAGTTAACGCACCTGTATGTGTGAGAAGGTGAACCTTAGTTAACGGACCTGTATGTGTGAGAGAAGGTGAACCTTAGTTAATTTACCTGTATGTGTGAGAGAAGGTGAACCTTCGTTAAGGTACCTGTATGTGTGAGAGAAGGTGAACCTTAGTTAATTTACCTGTATGTGTGAGAGAAGGTGAACCTTAGTTAAGGTACCTGTATGTGTGAGAGAAGGTGAACCTTAGTTAATTTACCTGTATGTGTGAGAGAAGGTGAACATTAGTTAACGGACCTGTATGTGTGAGAGAAGGGGAACCTTAGTTAATTTACCTGTATGTGTGCGAGAAGGTGAACCTTAGTTAATTTACCTGTATGTGTGAGAGAAGGTGAACCTTAGTTAAGGTACCTGTATGTGTGAGAGAAGGTGAACCTTAGTTAACGGACCTGTATGTGTGAGAGAAGGTGAACCTTAGTTAATTTACCTGTATGTGTGAGAGAAGGTGAACCTTAGTTAACGGACCTGTATGTGTGAGAGAAGGGGAACCTTAGTTAATTTACCTGTATGTGTGAGAGAAGGTGAACCTTAGTTAACGGACCTGTATGTGTGAGAGAAGGTGAACCTTAGTTAACGCACATGTATGTGTGAGAGAAGGTGAACCTTAGTTAATTTACCTGTATGTGTGAGAGAAGGTGAACCTTAGTTAATTTACCTGTATGTGTGAGAGAAGGTGAACCTTAGTTAATTTACCTGTATGTGTGAGAGAAGGTGAACCTTAGTTAACGGACCTGTATGTGTGAGAGAAGGGGAACCTTAGTTAATTTACCTGTATGTGTGAGAGAAGGTGAGCCTTAGTTAATTTACCTGTATGTGTGAGAGAAGGTGAACCTTAGTTAAGGTACCTGTATGTGTGAGAGAAGGTGAACCTTAGTTAACGGACCTGTATGTGTGAGAGAAGGGGAACCTTAGTTAATTTACCTGTATGTGTGAGAGAAGGTGAACCTTAGTTAACGGACCTGTATGTGTGAGAGAAGGTGAACCTTAGTTAACGCACCTGTATGTGTGAGAGAAGGTGAACCTTAGTTAAGGTACCTGTATGTGTGAGAGAAGGTGAACCTCAGTTAACGCACCTGTATGTGTGAGAGAAGGTGAACCTTAGTTAAGGTACCTGTATGTGTGAGAGAAGGTGAACCTTAGTTAATTTACCTGTATGTGTGAGAGAAGGTGAACCTTAGTTAACGCACCTGTATGTGTGAGAGAAGGGGAACCTTAGTTAATTTACCTGTATGTGTGAGAGAAGGTGAACCTTAGTTAATTTACCTGTATGTGTGAGAGAAGGTGAACCTTAGTTAACGCACCTGTATGTGTGAGAGAAGGCGAACCTTCATTAAGGTACCTGTATGTGTGAGAGAAGGTGAACCTTAGTTAATTTACCTGTATGTGTGAGAGAAGGGGAACCTTAGTTAATTTACCTGTATGTGTGAGAGAAGGTGAACCTTAGTTAATTTACCTGTATGTGTGAGAGGTGAACCTTAGTTAACGCACCTGTATGTGTGAGAAGGTGAACCTTAGTTAACGGACCTGTATGTGTGAGAGAAGGTGAACCTTAGTTAATTTACCTGTATGTGTGAGAGAAGGTGAACCTTCGTTAAGGTACCTGTATGTGTGAGAGAAGGTGAACCTTAGTTAATTTACCTGTATGTGTGAGAGAAGGTGAACCTTAGTTAAGGTACCTGTATGTGTGAGAGAAGGTGAACCTTAGTTAATTTACCTGTATGTGTGAGAGAAGGTGAACCTTAGTTAACGGACCTGTATGTGTGAGAGAAGGGGAACCTTAGTTAATTTACCTGTATGTGTGCGAGAAGGTGAACCTTAGTTAATTTACCTGTATGTGTGAGAGAAGGTGAACCTTAGTTAAGGTACCTGTATGTGTGAGAGAAGGTGAACCTTAGTTAACGGACCTGTATGTGTGAGAGAAGGTGAACCTTAGTTAATTTACCTGTATGTGTGAGAGAAGGTGAACCTTAGTTAACGGACCTGTATGTGTGAGAGAAGGGGAACCTTAGTTAATTTACCTGTATGTGTGAGAGAAGGTGAACCTTAGTTAACGGACCTGTATGTGTGAGAGAAGGTGAACCTTAGTTAACGCACATGTATGTGTGAGAGAAGGTGAACCTTAGTTAATTTACCTGTATGTGTGAGAGAAGGTGAACCTTAGTTAATTTACCTGTATGTGTGAGAGAAGGTGAACCTTAGTTAATTTACCTGTATGTGTGAGAGAAGGTGAACCTTAGTTAACGGACCTGTATGTGTGAGAGAAGGGGAACCTTAGTTAATTTACCTGTATGTGTGAGAGAAGGTGAACCTTAGTTAATTTACCTGTATGTGTGAGAGAAGGTGAACCTTAGTTAAGGTACCTGTATGTGTGAGAAAAGGTGAACCTTACTTAACGGACCTGTATGTGTGAGAGAAGGGGAACCTTAGTTAATTTACCTGTATGTGTGAGAGAAGGTGAACCTTAGTTAACGGACCTGTATGTGTGAGAGAAGGTGAACCTTAGTTAACGCACCTGTATGTGTGAGAGAAGGTGAACCTTAGTTAAGGTACCTGTATGTGTGAGAGAAGGTGAACCTCAGTTAACGCACCTGTATGTGTGAGAGAAGGTGAACCTTAGTTAAGGTACCTGTATGTGTGAGAGAAGGTGAACCTTAGTTAATTTACCTGTATGTGTGAGAGAAGGTGAACCTTAGTTAACGCACCTGTATGTGTGAGAGAAGGTGAACCTTAGTTAAGGTACCTGTATGTGTGAGAGAAGGTGAACCTTAGTTAATTTACCTGTATGTGTGAGAGAAGGTGAACCTTCGTTAAGGTAACTGTATGTGTGAGAGAAGGTGAACCTTAGTTAATTTACCTGTATGTGTGCGAGAAGGTGAACCTTAGTTAAGGTACCTGTATGTGTGAGAGAAGGTGAACCTTAGTTAATTTACCTGTATGTGTGAGAGAAGGTGAACCTTAGTTAACGGACCTGTATGTGTGAGAGAAGGGGAACCTTAGTTAATTTACCTGTATGTGTGCGAGAAGGTGAACCTTAGTTAATTTACCTGTATGTGTGAGAGAAGGTGAACCTTAGTTAAGGTACCTGTATGTGTGAGAGAAGGTGAACCTTAGTTAACGGACCTGTATGTGTGAGAGAAGGTGAACCTTAGTTAATTTACCTGTATGTGTGAGAGAAGGTGAACCTTAGTTAACGGACCTGTATGTGTGAGAGAAGGGGAACCTTAGTTAATTTACCTGTATGTGTGAGAGAAGGTGAACCTTAGTTAACGGACCTGTATGTGTGAGAGAAGGTGAACCTTAGTTAACGCACATGTATGTGTGAGAGAAGGTGAACCTTAGTTAATTTACCTGTATGTGTGAGAGAAGGTGAACCTTAGTTAATTTACCTGTATGTGTGAGAGAAGGTGAACCTTAGTTAATTTACCTGTATGTGTGAGAGAAGGTGAACCTTAGTTAACGGACCTGTATGTGTGAGAGAAGGGGAACCTTAGTTAATTTACCTGTATGTGTGAGAGAAGGTGAACCTTAGTTAATTTACCTGTATGTGTGAGAGAAGGTGAACCTTAGTTAAGGTACCTGTATGTGTGAGAGAAGGTGAACCTTACTTAACGGACCTGTATGTGTGAGAGAAGGGGAACCTTAGTTAATTTACCTGTATGTGTGAGAGAAGGTGAACCTTAGTTAACGGACCTGTATGTGTGAGAGAAGGTGAACCTTAGTTAACGCACCTGTATGTGTGAGAGAAGGTGAACCTTAGTTAAGGTACCTGTATGTGTGAGAGAAGGTGAACCTCAGTTAACGCACCTGTATGTGTGAGAGAAGGTGAACCTTAGTTAAGGTACCTGTATGTGTGAGAGAAGGTGAACCTTAGTTAATTTACCTGTATGTGTGAGAGAAGGTGAACCTTAGTTAACGCACCTGTATGTGTGAGAGAAGGTGAACCTTAGTTAAGGTACCTGTATGTGTGAGAGAAGGTGAACCTTAGTTAATTTACCTGTATGTGTGAGAGAAGGTGAACCTTAGTTAAGGTACCTGTATGTGTGAGAGAAGGTGAACCTTAGTTAAGGTACCTGTATGTGTGAGAGAAGGTGAACCTTAGTTAATTTACCTGTATGTGTGAGAGAAGGTGAACCTTAGTTAAGGTACCTGTATGTGTGAGAGAAGGTGAACCTTAGTTAATTTACCTGTATGTGTGAGAGAAGGTGAACCTTAGTTAAGGTACCTGTATGTGTGAGAGAAGGTGACCCTTAGTTAATTTACCTGTATGTGTGAGAGAAGGTGAACCTTAGTTAAGGTACCTGTATGTGTGAGAGAAGGTGAACCTTAGTTAATTTACCTGTATGTGTGAGAGAAGGTGAACCTCAGTTAACGCACCTGTATGTGTGAGAGAAGGTGAACCTTAGTTAAGGTACCTGTATGTGTGAGAGAAGGTGAACCTTAGTTAAGGTACCTGTATGTGTGAGAGAAGGTGAACCTCAGTTAACGCACCTGTATGTGTGAGAGAAGGTGAACCTTAGTTAAGGTACCTGTATGTGTGAGAGAAGGTGAACCTTAGTTAATTTACCTGTATGTGTGAGAGAAGGTGAACCTTAGTCAACGCACCTGTATGTGTGAGAGAAGGTGAACCTTAGTTAAGGTACCTGTATGTGTGAGAGAAGGTGAACCTTAGTTAATTTACCTGTATGTGTGAGAGAAGGTGAACCTTAGTTAAGGTACCTGTATGTGTGAGAGAAGGTGAACCTTAGTTAAGGTACCTGTATGTGTGAGAGAAGGTGAACCTTAGTTAATTTACCTGTATGTGTGAGAGAAGGTGAACCTTAGTTAAGGTACCTGTATGTGTGAGAGAAGGTGAACCTTAGTTAATTTACCTGTATGTGTGAGAGAAGGTGAACCTTAGTTAAGGTACCTGTATGTGTGAGAGAAGGTGAACCTTAGTTAATTTACCTGTATGTGTGAGAGAAGGTGAACCTTAGTTAAGGTACCTGTATGTGTGAGAGAAGGTGAACCTTAGTTAATTTACCTGTATGTGTGAGAGAAGGTGAACCTTAGTTAAGGTACCTGTATGTGTGAGAGAAGGTGAACCTCAGTTAACGCACCTGTATGTGTGAGAGAAGGTGAACCTTAGTTAAGGTACCTGTATGTGTGAGAGAAGGTGAACCTTAGTTAATTTACCTGTATGTGTGAGAGAAGGTGAACCTTAGTTAAGGTACCTGTATGTGTGAGAGAAGGTGAACCTTAGTTAAGGTACCTGTATGTGTGAGAGAAGGTGAACCTTAGTTAATTTACCTGTATGTGTGAGAGAAGGTGAACCTTAGTTAATTTACCTGTATGTGTAAGAGAAGGTGAACCTTAGTTAAGGTACCTGTATGTGTGAGAGAAGGTGAACCTTAGTTAAGGTATCTATATGTGTGAGAGAAGGTGAACCTTAGTTAATTTACCTGTATGTGTGAGAGAAGGTGAACCTTAGTTAATTTACCTGTATGTGTGAGAGAAGGTGAACCTTAGTTAATTTACCTGTATGTGTGAGAGAAGGTGAACCTTAGTTAATTTACCTGTATGTGTGAGAGAAGGGGAACCTTAGTTAATTTACCTGTATGTGTGAGAGAAGGTGAACCTTAGTTAAGGTACCTGTATGTGTGAGAGAAGGGGAACCTTAGTTAATTTACCTGTATGTGTGAGAGAAGGTGAACCTTAGTTAATTTACCTGTATGTGTGAGAGAAGGTGAACCTTAGTTAACGCACCTGTATGTGTGAGAGAAGGCGAACCTTCATTAAGGTACCTGTATGTGTGAGAGAAGGTGAACCTTAGTTAATTTACCTGTATGTGTGAGAGAAGGGGAACCTTAGTTAATTTACCTGTATGTGTGAGAGAAGGTGAACCTTAGTTAATTTACCTGTATGTGTGAGAGGTGAACCTTAGTTAACGCACCTGTATGTGTGAGAAGGTGAACCTTAGTTAACGGACCTGTATGTGTGAGAGAAGGTGAACCTTAGTTAATTTACCTGTATGTGTGAGAGAAGGTGAACCTTCATTAAGGTACCTGTATGTGTGAGAGAAGGTGAACCTTAGTTAATTTACCTGTATGTGTGAGAGAAGGTGAACCTTAGTTAAGGTACCTGTATGTGTGAGAGAAGGTGAACCTTAGTTAATTTACCTGTATGTGTGAGAGAAGGTGAACCTTAGTTAACGGACCTGTATGTGTGAGAGAAGGGGAACCTTAGTTAATTTACCTGTATGTGTGCGAGAAGGTGAACCTTAGTTAATTTACCTGTATGTGTGAGAGAAGGTGAACCTTAGTTAAGGTACCTGTATGTGTGAGAGAAGGTGAACCTTAGTTAACGGACCTGTATGTGTGAGAGAAGGTGAACCTTAGTTAAGGTACCTGTATGTGTGAGAGAAGGTGAACCTTAGTTAATTTACCTGTATGTGTGAGAGAAGGTGAACCTTAGTTAAGGTACCTGTATGTGTGAGAGAAGGTGAACCTTAGTTAATTTACCTGTATGTGTGAGAGAAGGTGAACCTTAGTTAAGGTACCTGTATGTGTGAGAGAAGGTGAACCTCAGTTAACGCACCTGTATGTGTGAGAGAAGGTGAACCTTAGTTAAGGTACCTGTATGTGTGAGAGAAGGTGAACCTTAGTTAATTTACCTGTATGTGTGAGAGAAGGTGAACCTTAGTTAAGGTACCTGTATGTGTGAGAGAAGGTGAACCTTAGTTAAGGTACCTGTATGTGTGAGAGAAGGTGAACCTTAGTTAATTTACCTGTATGTGTGAGAGAAGGTGAACCTTAGTTAATTTACCTGTATGTGTAAGAGAAGGTGAACCTTAGTTAAGGTACCTGTATGTGTGAGAGAAGGTGAACCTTAGTTAAGGTATCTATATGTGTGAGAGAAGGTGAACCTTAGTTAATTTACCTGTATGTGTGAGAGAAGGTGAACCTTAGTTAATTTACCTGTATGTGTGAGAGAAGGTGAACCTTAGTTAAGGTACCTGTATGTGTGAGAGAAGGGGAACCTTAGTTAATTTACCTGTATGTGTGAGAGAAGGTGAACCTTAGTTAAGGTACCTGTATGTGTGAGAGAAGGGGAACCTTAGTTAATTTACCTGTATGTGTGAGAGAAGGTGAACCTTAGTTAATTTACCTGTATGTGTGAGAGAAGGTGAACCTTAGTTAACGCACCTGTATGTGTGAGAGAAGGCGAACCTTCATTAAGGTACCTGTATGTGTGAGAGAAGGTGAACCTTAGTTAATTTACCTGTATGTGTGAGAGAAGGGGAACCTTAGTTAATTTACCTGTATGTGTGAGAGAAGGTGAACCTTAGTTAATTTACCTGTATGTGTGAGAGGTGAACCTTAGTTAACGCACCTGTATGTGTGAGAAGGTGAACCTTAGTTAACGGACCTGTATGTGTGAGAGAAGGTGAACCTTAGTTAATTTACCTGTATGTGTGAGAGAAGGTGAACCTTCATTAAGGTACCTGTATGTGTGAGAGAAGGTGAACCTTAGTTAATTTACCTGTATGTGTGAGAGAAGGTGAACCTTAGTTAAGGTACCTGTATGTGTGAGAGAAGGTGAACCTTAGTTAATTTACCTGTATGTGTGAGAGAAGGTGAACCTTAGTTAACGGACCTGTATGTGTGAGAGAAGGGGAACCTTAGTTAATTTACCTGTATGTGTGCGAGAAGGTGAACCTTAGTTAATTTACCTGTATGTGTGAGAGAAGGTGAACCTTAGTTAAGGTACCTGTATGTGTGAGAGAAGGTGAACCTTAGTTAACGGACCTGTATGTGTGAGAGAAGGTGAACCTTAGTTAATTTACCTGTATGTGTGAGAGAAGGTGAACCTTAGTTAACGGACCTGTATGTGTGAGAGAAGGGGAACCTTAGTTAATTTACCTGTATGTGTGAGAGAAGGTGAACCTTAGTTAACGGACCTGTATGTGTGAGAGAAGGTGAACCTTAGTTAACGCACATGTATGTGTGAGAGAAGGTGAACCTTAGTTAATTTACCTGTATGTGTGAGAGAAGGTGAACCTTAGTTAATTTACCTGTATGTGTGAGAGAAGGTGAACCTTAGTTAATTTACCTGTATGTGTGAGAGAAGGTGAACCTTAGTTAACGGACCTGTATGTGTGAGAGAAGGGGAACCTTAGTTAATTTACCTGTATGTGTGAGAGAAGGTGAACCTTAGTTAATTTACCTGTATGTGTGAGAGAAGGTGAACCTTAGTTAAGGTACCTGTATGTGTGAGAGAAGGTGAACCTTAGTTAACGGACCTGTATGTGTGAGAGAAGGGGAACCTTAGTTAATTTACCTGTATGTGTGAGAGAAGGTGAACCTTAGTTAACGGACCTGTATGTGTGAGAGAAGGTGAACCTTAGTTAATTTACCTGTATGTGTGAGAGAAGGTGAACCTTAGTTAATTTACCTGTATGTGTGAGAGAAGGTGAACCTTAGTTAACGCACATGTATGTGTGAGAGAAGGTGAACCTTAGTTAATTTACCTGTATGTGTGAGAGAAGGTGAACCTTAGTTAATTTACCTGTATGTGTGAGAGAAGGTGAACCTTAGTTAACGCACCTGTATGTTTGAGAGAAGGGGAACCTTAGTTAATTTACCTGTATGTGTGAGAGAAGGTGAACCTTAGTTAACGCACCTGTATGTTTGAGAGAAGGGGAACCTTACTGTTTCTCCTGCACAGAACACTGCACCTTTTACTGTTACTCCTACACAGAACCCTGAGAAAATTCCTTTGTTTCTCCTGAACATAGTGTAGGATAACAGTGTTATGTTGTTAGAGTAGTGTATTCGTGTAGTATAACAGTGTAGTGATACCATACTATAACTTTGCTGTATATTAATGTAGTATGACAGTGTAGTGTAACAGTGTAGTATTGCATTGTTGTATATTAGTATAGTATACAGAAACAGTGTCGTGTAGTATGGCTGTGTAGTATAGTAGTATATTATAACAGTGTGGTATATACTACGCCGCTGGACTGAACGCCGGAGTAATATGCTCCACTGTGCACATTTTCTGTTTTTAAGGACATTCAGCAAACATTGCCGACAATCCACAAGCCATGGACGATAGTTAGCAATGATCTGGGTAGCCCTTAACATGTCCATACCACTGTTTTATGATCACAACATTCTCAGACTAGAGTTACTAGAATTCGTTTCAGCAATTGAGAAGAATACTCTAAATCACAACAGGAATCCTGCCTGGGATCAATACCCTCGATATTCTAGCCGCTACTCTACAAACACACTGCTCCTCACCATCGCTATAAAAACAACCCTACAGTAACACACATTTAATTTACACCTCACACACCTCTATATAAAGTGTTACAGTAATACACATTTAAGAAATTTAGCATTTACCCCACAATATTATTACAGTGAAAACAGAAGTAGATCTTTTTTTTTTTTTTTTTACTTCACAGGGACTTTAATTCCAACAGACACAACAAGAGCATGGTGGATTTAAGGGGCCTTCAGTGCTGGAAGAGAGCACTCTAAGTCTGTGCTTTAGGTACAGGTGGTTCAGGAATGCAGACTGTAGTGATGTGTAAAAACCAGGATTTTTCTCAGACGGGCACCGCCACACAGCAAAAATGGTGGTGTGCACTTAACACCCTAGGGTGTTAAATGTACACCAGCAGTGTTAAATGTGCACCAACAATGTTGCTTTGCAGCCTCCAGCTTGTTAAACATGTTAAAATAAATTTTTTAAATTACAAATGTAATAGTTCTTTTCTTAGTCTGCATCAATGCTTTCTGGTTCCACACTGCAATACCTCCACACTAACTGCAGGTAGCTTACTGGGCTGGCAGTGTGGCGTACGAAGTGTGCAGGAACCATTTTGAGAAACAGCATTGTCATATTAGCCTGATCCCTGATAGATGCACAAGGGAGCTTTCCTGCTCTGTGGGCAAACTGGAACACAAGGCCTCATCTTCCTCCCTGCGTCATTGATAAGCAATAAATACATTCCGCATCGCCCACTATTATCACACACAAACCAAGAAAAACTCAAGCTGGATTTGGTGGTGCAGATGTGTGTTAGTCATTGTCATAGATGCAATCTGCAAGACAAGAAGGGTCAACAAGACAAACAAGCTGAATTTCATACAATAGTTTCATTGAATCACTGGGAATTTTTTGTTGCTATATAAATATCAATATTTATTTGTATATTAATCTGTTGGACAGACTTTATTTGAGATTTAGCATTAAAAGTAATAAAAAAAATAAAATAAATTTGTTTCTGCAACATACCTTCACCAATGTCATCATAAATATCAGCGTCCCTAAGTGAAGAAAACCATACATTTGTCAGTTTCCTTTAAAAAAAAAACAAAAAAAAACAAAAAAACAAAAAAAAAGCCTACTTTTAACCATTGTGGTAAAATATCCTGTGTGCATGTGTGAATGTACATGTGCAAGCACACACATGTTCATGTTATACATTTTTCTGTACTTACTCTGCTGCAATGTTGCTTGTTGAAACGTAACCGACTGCAAGGTAAAAATAGACAAAGTTACAGAAGATAACACGCCAGGTTGGATATGAACTGCTGAAAAATAAAAATGAGAAATACTGTGTTCTGTAAAATCAACACATGTACACATTCTAATAAACATTCACATTACTTATATCTGACAGGAGCATTTGACCTAAATTGCAGTTAATAGTCTCAATGGCAGATGTCTCTGGAAATGAATGTGGCATCAACCTGGTCAGTCTCACAGTACCGTAAGTTTAACCTGGTCAGTCTCACAGTACCGTAAGTTTAACCTGGTCAGTCTCACAGTACCGTAAGTTTAACCTGGTCAGTCTCACAGTACCGTAAGTTTTTATCCTGGTCAGTCTCACAGTACCGTAAGTTTAACCTGGTCAGTCTCACAGTACCGTAAGGTTATTAGCAGCTTGTTACATTACATTACAGGCATTTAGCAGACGCTCTTATCCAGAGCGACTTACACAACGTTTTAGCATTTCTTTTACACATATTATCCATTTATACAGCTGGATATATACTGAAGCGATTCAGGCTAAGTACTTTGCTCAAGGGTACAACGGCAGTGTCCTACCTGGGAATCAAACCTGCAACCTTTCGGTTACAAGGCCATTTCCTTATCCATTATACTACACTGTCGCCCCATTGTGTTATGAGCAGCCTGCTCATAGTACTGTAACGTGAATCTGGTTTGGCTCATAGTACCTCGAGGCTGTTCTGTGGTATAACAGCAGAAACCTAGGAGGGCTGTGACGCAATGTCCACATGCACCACATGCGGTGCTCAAGTTCCCTATATGTGTTCCCTTATTTAACACGCTGCCCATAGACTCACTCTTCCCCTCCTCGTTTCGGCCAATCAGCTTGTTATCTGTGGGCTTCACGATGACATCGACGGTCTCCCCCGGCCTAAGGGGGAGGTCTTTACTTCCCCACTTCTTATTGGTCAGCGTGGAAATGATAGTCACTTGATAGAGCACCTGGATCTCACCATCAAACTGAAAACAGGAAGTCCAAGTTAGTCGTCACTGTGGTGATCTGAATCAGCATTGTTCAAATTAAGGGTGCGTCCCAATACTCAAAAAATGCATCCTCCTTTCCTCCACTACCACCTCCTCTCCTCCGTGCCCCGGAAACCGATCTTTGTGTCCTAATCTAATGTTGCCGATTACATATTAATCACATATTAATGGTTACATATTAGTTAATATCTCAATGCAAACCGCAATGTCAGGAACATTGTATTCTGTACGTGCAACTACTTGTACTTGAAACGTACAGGCTCTTTCGCATGCTTCCGTGTAGGAGATGAGTGGAGGAAAGGAGGTGAGGAGTGAAGAATATTGGGACGCACCCTGAGAGTGGGATATGGAGATTGTGAAGTGTTGAAGGGTTAACAAGGTTGGCGGAGCTCACTTTAAACTTCTTCCTGAAGTCTCTCTCCTCCTTCTCAAACTTCTTCTGCTTCTTTGGGTCCATCTCCTCCATTTTGGTTTTCGGCTGGAGCTGTAGGAGACTGGGGAGACGATGCCTGCCAGAGCAAAGAGACATGTCCGATTGCATCAAAAAACTTTCTGAAAACAAGTGATGTTTTAAAAAAAATGATTTTTAGGGCTTTTTTTTTTTACAGTTTTATTGGACAGGGCAGTGTAGAGAGACAGGAAGAATGGGGAATGAGAGAGAGAGAGAGAGAGAGGAAGAATGCTTCACACACAGACACACACACACACACCTATTACTGTGTTACTGTATATTATTCAGATGTATAACCATTGTTATTTTGTATCTTTTCTCATGTTGACATGTTCCTTTTTCTAATCAACAAGCTTTGGCAATATAATTGTACAATTTTGTCATGCCAATAAAGCATATTGAATTGAATTGAATTGAATTGAATCGAGAGAGACAGAGACAGGAAGAATGGAGAGAAAGAGAGAGAGACATGCATTAAAGGATTCGTACCGCCAACATCGCGGTTCGCAATGAGCACGTAGACAGTGCTCTACAGGCTGCTCTGCACGCCACCGAGACACGCCTCAGCTCAGCGCTGGCAAGATTGATTGACAATCACACTGACCTGCCCAGTGAGGAAGGCGGTGGGAGGGGTTGTGCATCCACGTCATCATATATCTCCTCATTGATCGGCGAGTCAGGCTCTGTGTGAGAAACAAGTTTTAGCAGTTCTTTTGTCTAGCCCTGTATTTGCATTCCATGCGCCCAGCACAACTGCGCCTGCTTCTGCTGATGTTCATTCAAGTACAAAAGCACAAAATGGAGACGCATAACCGAGGGGAGGAACGGAGAAAAGTGAAAGGCGGTTGAGGAGTTACCTGCGTTTCTCTCTGGGGTGAACTGAGCAGGAGGCGGGACTCTGTAAAATGCAGACACAGATTCAAGAACTGATTCAAGAGCTTCCTGCGTAGCGGGAACTCACTAGCCATGCTGAGATTAGCATTTTCCTTGTATCATAATGGGTTATTGGGAGTGAACGCATGCAATCAAGGTTGTCATTTCAGATTCCACAGAACGTCCAAATGAAAAGGATTTCTCAGCCTAACCAGCACAGTCTTCAGCTTCCAGACAGAAAATGATTATGGTGTTGATTCAGTACAACATTGTTAGAGAGTCAATATCAGGCATTTATTTTTAAAACATTACAATACTAATGTAAAAAAAAAATGTCAATACTATTAGTTTCTGATCAGATGATAAAGCCAGGAATATTGAAAAAATTGGATTAAATTAATATTGAATTTTAAAGCTGATTTACAAAATTGACAGGTAAGACTCCACAGATTAAAGATTTCAGAGGCAGAATTTAGAAATCTGGATTGTTATTTTCGCTTGAAAATTAAAAATCATCGGCATGCTGGATTCAGCTAACATTTGTCCTTAAAAGGGCAAATGCTGAATCCATATTGTAGTCTGCATCGTTGACAGTATTAGTGAGTTTAATTGGGTGAAATGGAAGTCTTTTAGAAGGAGGTTAAGTCGGGATAAATTAGTGCGAGAGGGAGGGATGTGGTCACGAATTAGTGAATATTGCCCTGGAGGATCTTACAAATGTATGAATTACTCATGATTGCTGATTGTATTTTTTCTCCAGTCGTCCCAGCTCTTAAACATCTTAAGAAGGCCACGTGGTTTTGGGGGGGACCGGAGATCCATAGTGGTGGGGCTTGAGAGAGGCACAGGATGGGATATTTGGGTTAACGCCCAGACAGAACAACGTCGTGGATGTGTGTTCCCACACGTGTGTAGGGTACACGCATCAACAGGCTGAGATATACATGTTACATGTATGACCTACAGTACGTGGACCTTCCTTTCTCACCTAACGTTTAGGTCTAGATCCTCCAGCTCATCGTAGAGATCGTCATCCTCCTCTGGTGGGGGTGGGAGAATCACTGTAAAACACAGGAAGTGCTGCTGTATTACATACAGGAAGAGCTTCTGTTACACACAGGAAGTGCTGCTGTATTACATACAGGAAGAGCTTCTGTTACACATAGGACGGGCTGCTGTATTGCAAACAAAAAGGGCTGTTGGCGCATACAGGAAGAGCTTTTGTTACACACAGGAAGTGTTGCTGTTACACACAGGAAGTGCTGCTGTTACACATAGGAAGGGCTGCTATATTATATACAGGAAGAGCTTCTGTTACACACAGGAAGTGCCGCTGTTACACATAGAAAGTGTTGCTGTTAAACACAGGAAGTGCTGCTGTTACACATAGGTAGTGCTGCTGTTACATACAGGAAGTGCCGCTGTTACACATAGAAAGTGTTGCTGTTACACACAGGAAGTGCTGCTGTTACACATAGGTAGTGCTGCTGTTACATACAGGAAGTGCTGCTGTTACACATAGGTAGTGCTGCTGTTACATACAGGAAGTGCTGATGTTGCACACAGGAAGTGCTACACACAGGAAGTGCTGCTGTTACACATAGGACGGGCTGCTGTATTGCAAACAAAAAGGGCTGTTGGCGCATACAGGAAGAGCTTTTGTTACACACAGGAAGTGTTGCTGTTACACACAGGAAGTGCTGCTGTTACACATAGGAAGGGCTGCTATATTATATACAGGAAGGGCTGTTGTCACATACAGGAAGAGCTGCTGGTACACACAGGAAGCACTGCTGAGATCAAATCTCTTTTACAAATGAGGTAACACAAAGAAAAGCACATGCCTGTGTACAGATAAACACTGCTGCACATATAATAGATAATAGATGAACTTGAGCTCGCCAAAAAAAGCTTGCAGGCTTACCTCCTGGCCGGTTTACACTAAAATAAAAAGGAGAAAACCTGGTTTAACATTGATATTAGTGTAATTTAGATTTCTCACATTGCAAATATTAATACAACCTTTATAAATGCATAGCTGTATTGTTATTCCTAGCATATGTGTACATAAAACTCAATATAAAGTATTATTTATATAAATTATTTAAAAGAATAATTATTATCTCTCGTGCAGTGTCATAGAACTTTGAATCATGATCCATTCTATGTTAATGGCGTAATATGATGTTATATGATGTTAGAGTGAACATGCGACTATATCCAATATCTTTTTTTTTTTTTTTTTTTACTATAGCCAATATCTACAGGTAGCCCCATTTACCTGATGACATCATCTTGGACATCTATGTCATCATACACCTCTGGATCCCCCTGCAGTGAAGCAGGAAGGGCCTCGCCCTTACGCTTAAGACTATCAAAGTCTATCTCCACCGACTCTGTCTTTACATAGCCAACTGCAAGCAAACCACACACAGGAGATAAGCACATAATGGGAAGAACAGGCCATACAGTCCATCTACAACATAAAACATAGGAATACATAACGAGGGGGAAAAGGCCATTCAGCCCATTTGGACCAACAAAAGATTGAATACTGCACATAATGAGGAAAACAGGCTTTTGAGTCCATCTAGAACATAAGAATACGTAATGAGAACAGGCCATTCAGCCCATCGAGAACATAAGAATGCATAATGAGAACAGGCCATTCAGCCCATCGAGAACATAAGAATGCATAATGAGAACAGGCCATTCAGCCCATATAGAACAAAATAACATGAGAATACGTAATGAGGAGAACACACAATTCAGCCCATATACACTCGTGGTTCACCGACAGTCTCAGTGACCTGCACTGCATCAAGCCTGCACTTGACCTTCCTGAGGGTATCGGCCTCTGCTGCATGCCCTGGCAAGCTGTTCTACATGGAAACTTTCTGTGTAAAAAACTGATGTCAGTGTAGAATGTACGTAAGATTTTTCCACCTATTCCTCCTTGTCCTGCTGAGAGAACTCAAAAACTTCAATCAGATTCCCTGTGACTTTAAATAAATTCTAATTTTACTGAACCTGGATTGATGAAACACTCTTAGCCTTTCCTCATAACTTCACATGTTGTATCAGGAACCAGTTTAGTTGCCCTTCTTTGTACTTTGTACATTATAATGAGGGAGAATTTGAATGAGAGCTGATACTCACATGATCCGTCCCTTGTCCTGCCCAGCCAGCGGCCTTCAGGGTTGTCCGAAATGCGGACGATCTCGATGGACTCGCCCTGTTTCACAGACAGGTCATTCTTGCCCCCCTTGCAGTCCACCTTGGCCTTGACCTTGTGGATGGCTTGTATCGGTCCAGACAGCTGCACAACAGACACAGAAATTAATATCGTTAATGTTAAATGGATGCAAATGGGGAGCATTTCATTAATTTGGAATATATATCAAATTATTATTACATGTACAAGTTGCAGAACTTTTTTTGCAGGGTTTATATTACTGTGCTACCTGTTACCTTATGGTTATGTGCCTGACCAAGTTAACCGTATGGCCCAATGAGACTGACCAGGTTAACCCTATCGTAATATGAGTCTGACCAGGTTAACTTTAAGGTACTATCAGCCTGTCCAGGTTAAGCTTATGGTACTATGAACCTGACAAGGATAACCTTATCATATATGAGCCTGACCAGATTACCCTTGCAGTACTATGAACCTGACCAGGTGAATTGTACAGTACAATAAACCTGACCAGGATAACCTTATAGTACTATGAACCAGGTTAACCTTGCAGTAATATGAGCCTGACCATGATGCTCATAACCTTGCAGCACTACAAGCCTTACTAAAGTGCCTGTAACCTTGCTGTACTGTTAGCCTGACCAGGTTTCCACTCTAATGTGAGATAACTCCACCCAACTTCTCGGGATGTGTATAATAATAAACCAATGCTCCAGTTGCATCTTCTCACAAATGAGGATATTGTGTTGGAGGGGCCAATAGGAGATGGTGATTCAAGTCAACTCAGCCAGTGAATTAAAGCACATTGCTGGCTAAAGTATGGAACAACCAATCATATTGCACAATGCTGGCAAAGGCTTGGAACAACCAATCAGATTGCAAGATACTACTTGTAATTTCACCAACTGTAAAAAAGGTAATAAATGAACACCTGAAAGATGACTTATCACAGGCACATAGGAGAAACACATGCTGAAGTGAATGACAGTGATTCCTGCACACTTTGAAATACTCACAAAATACTTTTAATGAGGGCAATGTTTCGGTCACGTAGACCTTCGTCAGGCAAGGTTTATGTAACCGAAATGTTTCCCTCATTACGTGTCTTTTGTAAGTATCTAATAGTTTGCAGTTTGAGTCCTTTTCATTCAGTTCAATTTCACCAACTGTAACACCCCTTCCCAGATGGACAACAGACAAGAGTTCTGAAAGGGGTCAGGGGTCAGGGCCCTTGAATTTGACCTTGATGAAGGCATTCGCTGAGAAAACAGTTGATGCCATATTGAAAAAACCCAATCACAAAACTGTAACTGTGTGTGTGTGTGTGTGTGTGTGTAAAACAGCCTTCAGCTCACCTTAAATCTCTTCCTGGCTTCCTGTTCTTTCTTCTCTCTCTCTCTCTGTTCTTTCTTCTCCTGCTCAATCCGTTTCTTCTCCTCTTTTTCCCGCTTCTTCTCCTGTTCTTTTGACTCCTGTTCTGTTGGCCTGTAAAAGAGTCAAAGCGTCTTTTTTTAACATATTTTTTCCCCTCAAGAAACACGATTGCCTTCCAGAAATATTTGAGGAAACTAAAAAATGTCCTAAAGGTAAATTTATGTACATTTTAAATTTTGTGATTTGACTGGCTTGACACTGCATGAGGACTACAGCATTTCCCATGAACCCTGAAATACTCCAGCTTATTCGCGATGACGCTGAATCACCACTGCGTGGCAGCACTGAGCTACAAACATGAGGTGAGCCGAAAACGCTGAGACGTTTGCTTTGTTTCCTGTTCCCAGACTGAAGCAACCAACAAAATGTCTCACCATCTGTCATCGAGATCCTCGTACATCTCCCCATCACTTTCACTCTCCTGTTGGAATAACAGACAAAATAAGAGACAACAAAATCCGGGGGCACGCAAACTAAGAGAGGACTATTCGTGTCATTGAGAAAACAGCAACCACATTACAGCAGCATTGAGAGTGAAACTCAATATGGCAAACTCCCGAAATCATATCAAGTGTAGTACTTGTACTACAAAGACAGTGAGGCACTGTTTTGTCATCATTGTGAAGTGTAATGGAAACTGGAAGGTATGAGGAAATGCAGTAGTAGTTCTGCACATACAAAGCTACAAAAAAATGGAGAAACTCTTCCTCTATTTCCATTTATATTTAAAGTTATTTTATGCAACCCCAGCACAACTTCTGAGGCAGTTTATTTCTGCACTCCATATTTTCTGGACACGTGCTATCTGTGTATGTGAATATCTAAATATGTGAAATCATGCAATCTGAAATCATGCTATGATTATCTGAAATCATACGATCTGAAATCGTCATCATGAGGGGATGGTGCACCCCTACGCCGGATCAGCTGCTTGACTGACAGCTCAGCCGTTGAAGGCTTGAATTTATATTGAATCTGCTCATTTTAATTTGGATTTGTTTTGACCGCATCAAGCGGCGACACAGAAACACCTAGACGACATCCGATGCATCATATCAAAACGCCTCGCGGCCGAATGCATTACAGTTACTTAATTTCAATGTCCCCTCATTCACTTTGGTTTTCTCACCTCAAGTGTCTGGCTAGGATGACCTAAAAGAGATAGAAATCACAGAAATGCTGAAATGAGTCACCGTTTAGAAAGCAGGTCTCTGTAAAAGAATGGATTTCAGAACTCACTGAAAGGAGGAAATTGGCAAGTGTTACAAACACCGCAAACAGACAGGGGCTGTGTCCGAATCAGAGCTCTACTGTGTCCTGTGTACTCTGTACTAGCATACTGTGCACTGTTCACTGCATAATGTATAGAACGCAACATGCAGTATACAAAAAATATCCAACATACTATTGTCAGCAAAATAAGTATACCACCCTGGAATTTTAGGTACACCACATTTAGAGAACATTTCAGCTACTTTCACAGCTACGTTCAGTGACTTAACTTTCTCATCCAGTGTACTCAACAAGCATACTCAATAGTATGGAAGTGTGTTGATTCGGACACAGCCAGGGATTCTAAATTGGACAGAGGGCTTAGATTCACCTCCAGGGGGAAGTGGAGGTGGAGGACTGTTCATCACCCCAACATCATCATAGTTTTCATCGGGGTCTGGCTGGATTCTGGAGTTACAGACAGAGAGAGAGACGCAAGACTAAGGCGCTGCTTACAGATGCAATAAAACCATCGATCATAAGCATCATCACATTTTTGCGCCTACAGATTAGTTAATGTTACCAGTTCAATGTTGAATTACATCACATTATTCAGATATAACAATGTAATAATTGAGCAACATTCAAACAGTAAAATTGTGGAAGCCAAAAATGTAAGCATAAGGGGGAAAAATAAATCCAAAATATATGAGTCAAATAAAATCATACCCCAAAATGGAGAGAATAATAATGTAAGAATAAAATTCTATATAAATTATGATACTTATGATGTAATAAACAATAAATAAGCTTTATTTATAATGTAAATGTCCTACACTGTATTCACAGCACTTTCTAATAAAAAATAATAATAATACAAAAGAATATTTAAAAACAATGAAATAGGAATACGTTATTAATAAGTGAGTTATTAATAAAGGTCCCTCACATGGCAGCAGGAGGCCTGGGGGGCAGGCTGGGTACAGAGGGATATGAGGGCACGGGAAGGGCCACGTGGTTGCTGGGGTGATGAGGAAGAGGACTCCCCTTCTTCATCCCAGGACCTTTTCATTCACAACGTCCACAACAAAAAATGTGGTCAGTTTGCAGCCATTGGCACAATACATCCTTTGGCCCTTGGACCATGTGCTACCTTACACCACAGGGAAACTGTGGGCTTGTGTGTGTGTGTGTGTGTGTGTGTGTGTGTGTGTGTGTGTGAGAAAAAAAGAAAGAGAGAGAGAGAGAGTGTGTCTGTGTGTGTGTTTGCTTCTTTTTGTGTTTGTGTGTTTAATTTCGGAATGAAATGATGATCAAGTTGAGAATAGTTGTATTTGTTGAAGTAGTTTGTGTGTGCGTTTTTGCTGTCTCTGTGTTTGTGCATGTTTAATTACTCAGTGAACCGATGATTGAGTAGAGAATAGTTATGAGAAGAGTTGGATTTGTTGAAGTAGTTTGCTTTAAAGAGTGAAACTTTTTTTTGTATTTTGTTCTCTTTTTAAGAGGAACTTCTCTGTGAAGCGAAGGCCTCGGCAGAAAAGAGAAAGCAGAAGAGGAACCTGCTGTAATCCTGCGTTCAGCTGCCTCATCCTGTGGGTCTCCTGTCTATAAACCCAGCCGAGATCTTTTTAACGAGATGGGCCCCCTTTCCCAGAAGGATCATAGATAAAGATCATCGTTGTTTGTTTTTTGTCTTTATCCCTCTATTTTAATTCTCTTTTTTTAATGTAATTTTAGTGAATTTTACTCATTTTGCTTATAAAATGAATAAAGCACAACCACAAAACACTCTAAGATTATCTTAACTAGGGACTCTGGGTCTGCTGTATGTTCGTAAGAGAGACTTAAGTTATATATGTATCATTTCCTGAATTCTGTGGCCTTAACAGCACATGCAAAAAAGCCTTCAGACAATGAGTGCTAAGAAGCCAAAACCATGACATTTAGGCCAGTGATCAAAGTAATCTTAAATTCAATTTTCTCTGAAAGGATGATACAAAATGACTGCAGAAAAATAAGTGTATCTATAGAAATAAACTCCAAGAGAAAATGCATGTTAAAAGTGAAAGTGAAAGATTAATCTCGCACTTCAAGGTTTATGACCATTTATGAACTTTTACAAAACTAGTTGAAGAAATGGCCTATTGTGAAATATGTGAAAAGTCCAGAATGGACATTTTTTTCCCGCCTTCACAAAGTAAGCGCTGATACTTTTCTGATTAGACGCCGGTTGCTTCTCCCCGGCTTCGAAGAAGCATGCGTCTCCCCTACGTGTAAGCAGAATGGCAAAGATACGGGTGACACGGGTTACCATTTTGGTTACGCAGTGGCGCAAGTGAGGTGACAGAGTGGCACACCGCCTCTGTTACATTCTTTGGAGAGAACCCTGATATATACATATACTGTATATACACAGTAGATGTATATATATATATATATATACAACGTGTGTGTGTGTGTGTATCCTGCAGACACACAGGGACATACAGTATGTCACTCAGACAGACAAGATCCGAGTTAAATCAAGCTAAAACCTAGTTAAATCACAAAACTCAGTTGAGCATGCAACCACAGAAACCACTTGGGGTATAAATTCAAACAAACAGTTAATATCGGTTTATGTCACAGGATTTATGGCCTCTGTATGTGTTTGGGATAAACAATGCCATAAAATTACTTGTAATCACAGAGAAGATTATCATCACTTTTTTTTAATGCAAAGGTAAGAATCTCAAATGTAAGAACGCAATGATACATGAAGATCACAAGAAGTCCTTCAGCCCATCTTGGCTCATCATTTGTCTACAGACTAGAGTATCCAGCGTTGCGTTAAGCCTGGATTTCAACTCCCAGAGGGCCTCTGCTCTCTACTACATGATCTGGCACGCTCTTCCCCAAATTGACAAACAATCTCTGTAAGAACTACTTGATATTCATTTAGAATTTACCTTTAACCCTTCAAAGTGTAAGATCACAAATATGTGATTAGAATGTTTTTAACTGAACTTTCTATGGCTGATGGAACAATCACTACTGGAAATTGAAAGCAGTGGAGTTCTAGAACATCCATCCATCCATCATCTAACCCGCTTATTCCTGATCAGGGTATAAGCCTATCCCAACATGCATTGGGCGAGAGGCAGGAATACACCCTAGACAGGCCGCCAATCCATCACAGGGCACACACACCATTCACTCACACACTCATACCTATGGGCAATTTAGAGTCTCCAATTAGCCTAACCTGCATGTCTTTGGACTGTGGGAGGAAACCGGAGTACCCGGAGGAAACCCACGCAGACACGGGGAGAACATGCAAACTCCGCACAGAAAGGCCCTCGGCCGGGATTCGAACTCGGTACCTTCTTGCTGTGGGGCGACAGTGCCAACCACTGCACCACCGTGCCGCCCTAGTTCTAGAACACTGGGTTAGAATTTAGAATTTAGAATTTTTTTTTTCAAAATTTCCAAAAAAACCTACTCTTCAAATATGTCCCTACGCCACGTTGTTCTGTTGACTTTTTTTGATCCCTTTTCCCTTTTAAAAAAACTGACTTAAATCCTTATGAGTCCTGTGAACCCAGGGGAGTGGACACTCACCATTGGCCAGGGGTACGTCTCTCTTCCTGAACTTCTCCAGGTTGACGTTGGGGGGCCTGTTGGGTTTGGCTGGGGGGCTCCCCAAGGCCAGCTTGTTAAGCAGCTGGTTCCTCTTAGGAGCGGAGGGGTTAGTATTCTCCTTCTGCTCCAGGCGCGCCTTCACAAAGCTGGATTTGTGGGCGAATGAGAGTTTGGGCACTGAAGGATCATGGGAGTTGAGGGGCGTGTGTCCGCTCTTCTCCTGCCCCTGGGCATCGCCACTCTCCTTGCTGAAGAGACTCTGCTTCGCCTGGAAACTGGAGGATGTTAGGGGCGAGGGCGAGGGGGGCGTACCCTCACCTTCCTCCAACTGGGTCCGCAGCGCCATCAGCGAGTTCTTGGGTTTGGGAGCCTGGGGCATTTTGGGCGGGTTGAGCGCACGGGCAGCTCCCCCGTCCTCGCTTTTGGGATCGTCTTTGACCCAGGGCGGTTTGGCCAGGATGAGGGGTGGCTTAGTCAGGGCTGGGGGTGGTTTAGGCTGGGCTGTGGGTAGTTTGGCGTGGGCTGGGGCTGGTTTGGCCAGGGCAGGAGGTGGCTTGGGATAGGCCTTGACCTCAGGGGTGGTGCTGAGAGAGGGCTTCTGCACAGGCACTTTGGGGTACAGAGATTTGGGTTCAGAGTCTCTGGCTGGGTCTGGGGGTTTGAGCTTGAAGGCCAGTTGCTTAGCAACAGCAGGCTTCCCTTCATCCTGGGGGCCACCGAAATTACCTACCAGGGGTTTGGGCCTGGGAAACTCACAGACATCTGGGGCTCTCTTCGTGGAGGCAGTGCTCTTGAGGATATTTGGTTTCGGGGTCCCCGTGATGGCACCCCCAGAGAGGCTGCTTTCCAGGGCTGGCTTCTTCCCCAGTGTGGGTGGGCCTGAGGAAAAAGTGGGGTGCAGAGCCACTTTGGGGTGCCCCCCAGGGACTGCCTCTTCAGACCCTGCCGCCGTGTTGAAACGGGCCATCATGGCTTTCACATTGGCTGCACTGTCCTGGAGAAACAGAACAAGAAGAGAGAGGCAAAAACTTGAGGGAGAGAAATAGAGAGAGAGAGAGATAGAAGAGAGAGATAGAGGAAGAGAGAGAGAGAATTCTCCCACAGGCAGGATGCTTGAAAGGCACAAAGAATCCAAAGTGCGTGTGTGTGTATACGCACTGCGCACACATGTGCATGGAAACTATATCGCACATGCGCCTGCTTGATTAAAATGTGTACACCTCTTTCCTTTTTTTTATATTAACAATTATTTTTCAGGTTTTTTCCCAATTTGGTAGACAATTGTACCCTAGAACGATTCAACCAAGGAGAGACCGCTCAGTTTGCTGCTCTCTCAAGGTACCGGACATACCCGGGCACGAACCCCTGATCCTTGGTGTGCAACTGCATCGACTCAAAGTCGAGTTGATCAAACTATCAGTAGATTCATGTGCGTCTGACAAATCACATCCCCAGAAATGTCCATGAAATTGCGAGATTAATTACTGACACCTTGTTTTACCACATTGAAATCCTCTATTAAATCCATGTTTTCAATCAAATAAGCCGGGTAGGAAGGCACGATTGCAGGTCTTTAAAGAACAGTACAGATGACAACCCCAAAAGGAAGACTGTTTCTCCCTATTCCACAGAGTTTCGTCTCAAAAGCCAAAGGAATTCTACATTAATAATCTGCATTGTAAAATGGGAAAAAAAAAAAACATAAAATATAACATTCTGTAGAAAAAGTGCTCAACAGAGAAGTTCGTGTCCACACATCTGACCACAGAAAAAGCCAATATAATATCAGCTACCTGTGTGTACTAGAGACATCAGGCATGCACGTTTAATAAAATCCTCTTAGCTAAATCCCAGGGGTCTCCATACGGCCCACCGCCCAAACACTCACCTGTCTGCTTTATGTCCACCACACTGCCATCCTGTGTGTTCCTCTAAATATGAGCAGCACATAGGAAGTGCAAAAATAATACAATACGCTCATAACAGGAAGTGGAGTTCTGTGTTCACCTTGAGGCCACAGTGTTACAATTGTAAAAAAAAAACCTGCTGGACGGGGCTGCTTTTGCATAAATTATAATAACACCCAGAGTGGTTTTGGCCAGTAGTACAGCAGCACTGGTTTGCAAAGACTAAAAGGAAGAGAGGATAAGTGAAAGGCTGAGGAAGCCGGCCTTTAAAGGGGTAATAAACACTAAATCAAATATTTTGAGTTATAAAGCCCAGTATCTTGCCTCCAATTCATAAATCACATATATCCTATTGCTTAAAAAAAACTAAAATGTAATTAAGCCGTGCCACCGCATTTTGTGTCAAAAAAGAGGCATTAGCTGAAATCCAAACTGAAACATTTTGTTTGAGCCACGCCCCATTTGTGACGGAAAAAAAAAGGTAAAAAAGCTTTTTCTACGCAAGCAAGTCAACGCCCCCTCTCTCCCTCTTCTTCATTGATGGGTATTCAAATTATGCAAATTAACGTTAGCCTTTAATTTCAAACGGGTTTCCGTTTGAACAGTTTTCATGACGCGTTATCGAATGGATCTATCGCCCCTCCCCCCAACTGTAACTCCTCCCTCCTCCCGTCTGTGTTCTCTCGCTCCAGCCCAATTCGCGTCTTTTTGAAATTGTGAAGTGGGCGGAGACAGAACAAAAGCCGGTGTTAATTACCCCTTTAAAAGCAGATAAAAAGAGTGCATCTGCAGGTATTGCACACAACAGCTCCGGTAGACAAGCTGCAGCTCTGGTATTATTAGCGCCTTGTCACCAGGCCAGGAGGTGCGTTAGGTGTAGTAGGTGCGTCTGTCCATCCGCAGCAAAGGGACGCACGGACACGCCTTTTGCGCTGGATGCTAAGAATACATCACAGCGCCAGGTACTGTCCCTCTGCTGCTTACCGTGTGCTGTGAATGTCCCCTCTGGTGCAAACCCCCTTGAAAACTGGCAGAGAAGAGGGGACCGGCAGCAGCCCCGCCCTCCAAAAGCAAAACTACCCTCCAACAACAGAACTACCCTCCAACATCAGAACTACCCTCCAACAACAGAACTACCCTCCAACATCAGAACTACCCTCCAACAACAGAACTACCCTCCAACATCAGAACTACCCTCCAACAACAGAACTACCCTCCAACATCAGAACTACCCTCCAACAACAGAACTACCCTCCAACATCAGAACTACCCTCCAACAACAGAACTACCCTCCAACATCAGAACTACCCTCCAACAACAGAACTACCCTCCAACGGCAGAACTACCCTCCAACAACAGAACTACCCTCCAACATCAGAACTACCCTCCAACATCAGAACTACCCTCCAACATCAGAACTACCCTCCAACAACAGAACTACCCTCCAACATCAGAACTACCCTCCAATGGCAGAACTACCCTCCAACATCAGAACTACCCTCCAACAACAGAACTACCCTCCAACATCAGAACTACCATCCAATGGCAGAACTACCCTCCAACATTAGAACTACCCTCCAACATCAGAAGTACCCTCCAATGGCAGAACTACCGTCCAACATCAGATCTACCCTCCAACAGTAGCCTCTGTGTCGTCTAAGGTCTGGTCTGTGGCTGTATGATCAGCCCGCTATACTCACATGCCTCATAGAGTAGCAATCACACAACCAGTGAATAGAGAAGGATCTCTGTCATCCACAAGATGTTACTGAAGCATCCACATTGCCCACGAAGATGTGCACACACACAATTTTAACAGTGCTGGACTGGGGGGTTTCACATTTGGTGACAGATGGACTAGCAATGATTAAAGAAGAAATGCAGGAGGGTCACAGTGTGATAAGATCAGCAGGGACCTTGGTGTTATTCATGAACCTTAAACTGCGACTCGATGCTCACGATGTGGTTAAAACAGCCATTTATGAAAAAAATAAGCGTTCTTGTTTGTGCTCAAACATTCAAAAGATTAGAAACTTGATGCCTTGATAGCTGAGTGTGTGGACCGAGCTTCCGCAGTTGGGGGAGTTTTTGACTTCTGTTGACACTCTTCATCATGGTTGTTGGTAACCTTGTTACCTGGCAACACATTAACATTTTAAAAGAAGTGTCTGCCCAGGACAAAAGCCAAATATGCATGAACCATAGAACTAACATAAATCAAAGATCAGGCTCTCTGGAAACTGAAGAGATATGAAGATTCTTTATGGGAAGGCTTCGTCACTGAGTGTGTAAGGTTAACATGGCACTGGAAAACTCAACACTATGGGGAGAAAGAGATGGCCTTAAACACATTTCCTGAGAGAAGACGTCTGCAGAAAGCAGTGGTCTGTGGTTGCCAGTGTGGAGAGGATCTGGATGGATGAACCCCCAGTGAGACCTACTGAGGAAGACACACTTCATCTGGCCACCCACATCCACTCACCCAAGTCTCCGGGTGTGAAAACACTGGGCACAATATTTAACAGATAAGCCTTAAAGGGGACATGAAGCACTCGGTAAAGTCTGGTTTGTTAGCTTTTTACCTTAAATTAGATATGACCGTGCATTCAAATCTCAAACCGACCCGTATTTGCTGGTAAAAGAAGTTACAATTTGCTTTTTTTCCACTAGGGCGCAGCCATCTTGGACCAACTGCGGTCGTGACGTCACTAGGTTGGTTGGTCTCTGCTGCTCAATGTATTCCTATGGGAAAATAGCTGACTTTCAGTGAGCTCAACGATGTATCGTGAGGAAAAAATAAAACAAAAAATGCACAGACGGTCTTTTTGTATTGCCCTGAGATGCTCAAATGAGTATTACCGAACAAAACTTAATTTAAAACTTCATTTCCACTAACTCCTTCATACTAATGCTGTGGCCTGACGAGTCGGCAACTCCAGCGCCGCTGCATTGCCTTGATATATTAGTTAACAGCCTGCAAATATATACCTATCGGCGACCTAGCATCACAAGCTAATGCTTATTTTCTATATATTAGCTATATTAGCTAGACATGACTATAGCTCCCGAACCATTTATCAAGGCAATGCAGCGGCGCTGCAGTTGCCGGCCCCCCCCCGGCAACTGCAGCGCCGCTGCATTGCCTTGATAAATGGTTCGGGAGCTATAGTCATGTCTAGCTAATATAGCTAATATATAGAAAATAAGCATTAGCTTGTGATGCTAGGTCGCCGATAGGTATATATTTGATTAAATTTTTGATTAAATTTCAAACTCAGAGTGAGAGCGTTCTAACAAAGCACACAAGCTCAGAAATCTCTACCATTTGGTCTCTGGTTTTAATGGGAACCAGACCGTTAAAGCTCCGCTACGGATGTCCTTCCACACAAACTTATAATGCGTTCTACAAAAAACATGTTTTCCCTCCAAACTACAGTGAGCCTGATCAGAAGTCTTTGGCTACCTGAGAATCTGTAGCTACTGCGACATCTACTCAGTCATTCACCGCCATGGGCCACCATTACCTCTGCTCACTGTTACTGAAACCAGAAGCATGGTTCAGTCAGGGAGCCAGACGTGGCGGGATTTCAGTCTGTCTCACTCAGGCCTGAGAGCTCCGTGTTTCACATCATGTTTAACGTGAATACACACAAATACACACGCAGTCCTCCAGTAGAGCAGAACAGGTGTGTGGCTGGTAATATGACTTTTACTTTCTGACCCTTGGATTTTACACCTCTGGCTGGGACAGACCTGCCACCAGGAAGTAGAGATAAGGGGGGAGGATACGCATTCTTGGGACATGACCGAATATGACCTCTTCACCCCTTTGAGGGCGCATATTTGAACTACGTCAAAAAGTTTTTGAGTGGGCGACTTTTTCTCACAAATAGGGGCACTTAAAATCCCTGGATGAAACCCTTATTTCTGTTTTTTTTTTTAGGTTGATTCAGGAGCACACTCATCCGACAATTTTATGAAGTAAACCGGAGGTACAAAACTACTTGTAGTACAAGAGCGAGACATATTACAAACCACTTCCTCACTAGTTTGGAAAGAGTTTTGCAGGATTTCTTTCGCTCACTGCTTGAGGGGAGAGGGCACATAGTAAACAGGGGTCTGAGTGGACAGTGGACAGGGGACAGGGCACATAGTAGACAGGGGTCTGAGTGGACAGTGGACAGGGGACAGGGCACATAGTAAACAGGGGTCTGAGTGGACAGTGGACAGGGGACAGGGCACATAGTAAACAGGGGTCTGAGTGGACAGTGGACAGGGGACAGGGCACATAGTAAACAGGGGTCTGAGTGGACAGTGGACAGGGGACAGGGCACATAGTAAACAGGGGTCTGAGTGGACAGTGGACAGGGGACAGGGCACATAGTAAACAGGGGTCTGAGTGGACAGTGGACAGGGGACAGGGCACATAGTAAACAGGGGTCTGAGTGGACAGTGGACAGGGGACAGGGCACATAGTAAACAGGGGTCTGAGTGGACAGTGGACAGGGGACAGGGCACATAGTAAACAGGGGTCTGAGTGGACAGTGGACAGGGGACAGGGCACATAGTAAACAGGGGTCTGAGTGGACAGTGGACAGGGGACAGGGCACATAGTAAACAGGGGTCTGAGTGGACAGTGGACAGGGGACAGGGCACATAGTAAACAGGGGTCTGAGTGGACAGTGGACAGGGGACAGGGCACATAGTAAACAGGGGTCTGAGTGGACAGTGGACAGGGGACAGGGCACATAGTAAACAGGGGTCTGAGTGGACAGTGGACAGGGGACAGGGCACATAGTAAACAGGGGTCTGAGTGGACAGTGGACAGGGGACAGGGCACATAGTAAACAGGGGTCTGAGTGGACAGTGGACAGGGGACAGGGCACATAGTAAACAGGGGTCTGAGTGGACAGTGGACAGGGGACAGGGCACATAGTAAACAGGGGTCTGAGTGGACAGTGGACAGGGGACAGGGCACATAGTAAACAGGGGTCTGAGTGGACAGTGGACAGGGGACAGGGCACATAGTAAACAGGGGTCTGAGTGGACAGTGGACAGGGGACAGGGCACATAGTAAACAGGGGTCTGAGTGGACAGTGGACAGGGGACAGGGCACATAGTAAACAGGGGTCTGAGTGGACAGTGGACAGGGGACAGGGCACATAGTAAACAGGGGTCTGAGTGGACAGTGGACAGGGGACAGGGCACATAGTAAACAGGGGTCTGAGTGGACAGTGGACAGGGGACAGGGCACATAGTAAACAGGGGTCTGAGTGGACAGTGGACAGGGGACAGGGCACATAGTAAACAGGGGTCTGAGTGGACAGGGGACAGGGGACAGGGCACATAGTAAACAGGGGTCTGAGTGGACAGTGGACAGGGGACAGGGCACATAGTAAACAGGGGTCTGAGTGGACAGGGGACAAGGGGCAAGGAACAGGGATCATATGCGGCCATGGCCTTGGGTTGTAGTGATTAACTGAGGGCACATTTTGGGAGAGGGATAGATAATGGAGGAGAAAATAAGAAAAAAATACTGAGCGCAGTTAGTGTCGCTAACAGTTTTATGACACCCAGTTATTGCATAGAATATATTTAACCAAAATTAATGAATGAAAATTAATGACAGCAACAATAATAATAAAAATATAATTTTTTGTTTTTATCAAATCAAAGGGGCACTTTTGTGGGGGTTTAGGCCAGGGTTTTCTATGAAGCATATTGTGACAGTTGTGAAATGCGCTATATAAATACATTTTGATTGATTGATTGATTGATTTATTGAGTTCTTGTCCCTTATTTGTGCTGGAGGCATTGGACACGTGTTATTTTAAGGAGAGGTACATTCTGCACCTCATGCATTTTTTTACTGACCAAATCATGTTAGAAATACACCCAAATTGCAGGAAAACATTCTAAGGATGTCTTTGTGACACTAAAAAATCACAACACCTACATTTTGACAACTTTACAGAACCTAAAAAAAAATCAATGAAATGGTAATTTGACTTGAGTTTAATTTCTATCCACATCGAACCAATCACATAAAGTAATTAAGCCAATCGCACACAGTGAGCCAAACACATACGTATGGTCACCGAGCCAATCACATATGGTCAGTGAGACGATCACATATACTGTAGCCATTGAGCCAATCACATACAGTTCATGAGCCATCACATAAGGCTATTGAACTTATCATATAGTCATTGAGCCAATCACAAACAGTGAGGCAATCATATACAGTCATTGAACCAATCACAAAGAGTGAGGCAATCATATACAGTCATTGAGCCAATCACAGCCATTGAGTCCGTCATGTACAGTCAGTGAGCCAACCGCATTGAGTCAAAAATCCAATTCTAAGAGCATGCTCACTATTTCTTTAGAACTCAAGCTGCATTTGTGTGGAGTTAAAAGAAACTCACAGGTTTAGAGCCAAACCACAAACATAGAAATGATGTGTGAACTCCAAAAGGACATACAAAAACTACACAAATCTATCAATTATTATAAATCTAAAATTATTATACAACTGAATAACTTTGAAAGCTGTTGATAATGCCAGCCTGAAAACTTCTCCCTGTCATACCAGGCTTTTCATGCAAGAAGCTGAGGTCTTGAAATCAAATCCAAATTTGAAAAAGAAGGCCACACAAACCATGAAAATATAAACGGAAAACCCAGAGTTGAAATGATCCATTCTCTGATGTACTGCATATTTATGTTTTATATTACAGCAATATTTGTAAGAGCACAGGGTCTTTTGATTCTTGAATAATGAATATCATTGTGCTGAAAATACATCAGCTATTACATGCAATTTGTGCTACACAGTTATTTACTGTCCTGCCTGGGCTGATAAATCATTTGTTATTCATTTTCTCCTCAAATTAACATCATCGAGTGACAAAAATATTGAGTTTCCCTACAAAGGGAAATTCTTTTATTCACGAGGGTGACTTGTTTTTTTTTTTGTTTTTTTTTTGTGGTCAGAGTGTCTACACTCCGTACAGAAATGCATTGCCTCTTTAGAGCTGACCTGCCATGCCATACCATGTGACTGCATCAGGTCTTATATATAACCCTCCAGTTCTGTTTGGGGTGTTTGACGTCACTTAAAAGCCAGTTGACATTTTGAATTTTTTTCATCTTGTATGAATTTTCCTAATTTGGTGGGATTAAATAGAAAAACATGCAATAAACATAATGCTGTTTTCAAAAGTCCTGTACCAACTTTGTATATAAAAGGTGTTGTGTGGGGTCATTTTGACCCAGGCTCCGTAGCTAAATATATATATATATACAACTTGAAATAAAAAAATAATAATTTGTGAGTGATTCTGGGTCAATTTGTCCTCAAACATAAAAGGTGCATAGAATGTCACCATAATCGGAGGGTTAATGTGTCCACCCAGAACATTAGTTTAGTTTTATGATATGCCTCATCTGTTGCATTCAAGGTCCATATTATTTGTTTTATTGTGTTTGCTATCATAAAAAACCTGAGAGACTACAGCCTGGATTTGGTTCTTAAGTTCCAATAACAAACTTGCGAGTGCGTGTTACAATCAGTGTAATTACGAGTATAGCCGTGGCCGAACCAAACAATAATAGCTGTATTGACACCAAATAAAAGGAAATGCTCATGGAAATTCATTCTCGGAATTCCCGAAACTGCAATGCAGCCACTTTGAATCTAGGCCCAGGTTTCACATGGTGCCATGTTTGACTGTAGCTTCATGAAGGCTGAAATTCTGGCCTATCAAACAAGCTCTTTGAACAGTTGTCTCTCAGGAAGACATGTTGACCATGTGACCGTTTATCACCTCAAGTGGCACGTCAACCATGCTTTATTTATTAACCTTTATTTTACCAGGAATATTTCCCATTGAGATTCAAATCAATTTTCCAAGGCAGTCCTGGCCAGGACAGCAGCACAAAAAGTCTCCCATAAAAACACAACATGACACTTAAAACAGACAGCAAAATACATCAGACAATCATTTTACAGTGTTCAGTATGCTATTTAGCAGAACATGTGCATTCAGTGACTAAATAGACTGCTTTTGTAATCTTCCATGCTAATATAATAGTCTAGTTTAAGATGATATTGCAGCTCACACCAGGATGAGGGTGCGAAGACTTGTTTCCCACACACACTCACAGCTCTCTACCTGTACACAGGTGTGTTTTCAGGTGTGTCTGTGGAATATCATTCAGGCAGCGAAGGCCGTGTGTGACTGTTAAGCATATTCTAATGGACATATATGCGCACAAATATCAATGTGAAGAGAACTAAAAAAGAACAGAACTTGGACAATAAAAAGAGGAACTATGTATTTTCATCAGGGGAAAAACGTCTCTGACACGCGCTGTCTTACACAACCTAACTTACTGCATTTTAGCTCAGCCCAATTTAGCAAGATTCAGCTGGAAAACCCAAAGATGCACAACATTGCAGCTGTTAAGTACTAACGGGAAAGGGAAACTGTCTCTGTCATTTTGCATTTATCCAACAAAATAAACATTTAAACAGGCCGGCTGCTACAGTCAAAAGAAAGGTCAGATGCACAGTGGTCAATTTAAGTTTTCTAAGCTGTTATCTCTTTGGCTTTCCATTGCTGCCTGTTAAACAGTTATCCTGCGACTCTGGCCCTTAGCCCATCAGCCTCAACATCACTGTGATTCTCTCACAGTCAGTTATTTCCCTCCAGCCGGGGGAACATATAACATACAGAAAAGCTTTGAACCTAGGTTCATAAATTAAATTCTGACAGTTTGGATTTGAATGAGACAGAAGTTCCAGAGGACAATGGAAACAGTCACAGTTAACTTTCGAGTCCATCTATCTGTTGAGCTCAAACCACAGACTGTCAGACAGTTTGGATTTGAATTCTAAATTCTGACAGACAGTTTGGATTTCAATGAGACAGAAGTTCCAGAGGACAATGGAAACAGTCACAATTAACTTTCGAGTCCATCTATCTGTCGAGCTCAAACCACAGACTGTCTGGAGAGGGTACTCACCATGGCGTGAGAAGAGCCGTTAGCCCTCAGGCTCTGGGTGCAGGTCTGTCAGTGAAGAGTGTGTCCGTGTCTATGTGTGCGTGCGCGTGAGGGAGGAGAGTGTGTGACAGCGTGTGCGTGTGTGTGTGTGTGTGTGTGTGCACACCTCACAGGGAGAGTGAGCGCGTATGTTTGCGCCTTGATGCCCAGTCTGCTGTGCTGCTACTTCCCCTCCCTCTCTGACCAGGCTCCTGTGAAGTCATCACAGGAAGTGCTAACGCTCTCTCCATCTCCTCTATTTGCCTATTCTGTCCATCCAGTGCTAGCATGTCTTTCCACTTCCACCGCTAACACTGCTTAGGACCTTTGTATCCCTGTACACAAACACCGCTAACTTTACTCGGCGCCCTGTAACCCCTCCCCACGGATGCACCACAAACGCAAAACCTGCTCGACAATAGCAGCAAAACACATAAAAGGTTTTACCACCGTCTCTGAACGGCCATAACAGGCAAAGGCTAACAATCGTGGGAGTTAAACAAAAGGCTGGGAAATCATTAAACACCAGTGTAGATAAGGCATGAGATAGGTTTGTGTGCATGCTCCCCGCTGCAGATTTGAAATTAAAGGACGTGCGTACTGAAGTTCAAAATGCTGCAAGGTCTGTAGACTCTGCACTCTCAGAGAAAAAGGCATGAAATAGAGCCTAAATAAGTATCACGCTTCTCACTGGGGTGGTAGGTACATAAAATTGTAACCCTAGCCCTGGATTTAATACCTAATTTGTACCTTGCTTGTAAAAGGTACTTATTCATACCAAAAGAACATTATTGCACCTTTCAGAGTACATTGGGGAAATTAGTTCCTTAAAGAACAAAAATGTACCTGCAATATACCTTTCCTTCTGAGAGTGTGTCTGTCTGTGTGTCTTTCAAATCTCTGCAGGTGACAGAGTAAACACTGACCACCGAGACTGCTGGGAAATAAGCACACAGACCACAGATTTTTTTAAAAATGTGACGGTGCGCTTCCCTGAGCTTCCCCAACTTACACAACAATCAAAGCTGAAATGATGTTAGAAATGCATCACAGCGCCTTGAGACGCCTCTGTCCAAGGCCAATGAATATCTAACACGTATCTAAGCACTGACGTACACTATTAGTTTAATGTTCACCAGTAGCAGTTGCTCTAAAAATGTACCGTATTACGGTGAAGATCCGTGGTTCAGAATCAGTTATTCCCGTTGCTTTCCATGACTTTCAGCGCAGCAGGGCAAACCGTGTTTGTTTAACTGACTCTTTTTTTTTTTCTCAATGTAAATGAACACACAGTACACACAGTACACACAGAACACACAGTACACACAGTACACACAGTAGCCCAGTCACCCGTGACATCACAGAACAAAGGAAAAACCAAACTTTGCTGGATACCCTGACTCGTTCCCAGCTCTGCTGTGAGAGTGTTGAGTTAAACTCGGCACAGTGATTGAACGCTGCACTGTATGTAAAGCTCTCAACAGCCTGAGAAGCCCATGGCTCCCTCTGTCACATGCTTTTTTCACACCTTCTGACCACATGCTTGCTCATAGCCATGCCGCCACTTTTCTTTAATAAAGCCTGTGTTCATGTGAAAGTGTAGTGTTTGTGCTAGAGGTTTAGGAGAACTGGCCTCGTAGCCGAAAGCTTTCAGGTTTGATTCCCAGGTAGGGCGCTGCCATTGTACCCTTGAGCAAGGTACTTAACCTGCATTATCTCCAGCTGTATAAGTGGATACTATGCAACAACAACAACAAAAAATTCAGATAGATTCAGCGTCTGCAGGAACTACTGTCAGTTACCACCACCATCCTGCAAGACAGGCAGTATCTGTAGGAACAAGAGTCAGTTACCGCCATCAGTTACCCGCCACTATCCTGCAAGACAGGCAGTGTCTGTAGGAACTAGAGTCAGTTACCGTCACCATCCTGCAAGACAGGCAGTGTCTGTAGGAACTAGAGTCAGTTACCCGCTACCATCCTGCAAGACAGGCAGTGTCTGTAGGAACTAGAGTCAGTTACCCGCTACCATCCTGCAAGACAGGCAGTGTCTGTAGGAACTAGAGTCAGTTACCCGCTACCATCCTGCAAGACAGGCAGTGTCTGTAGGAACTAGAGTCAGTTACCCGCTACCATCCTGCAAGACAGGCAGTGTCTGTAGGAACTAGAGTCAGTTACCGCCATCAGTTACCCGCCACTATCCTGCAAGACAGGCAGTGTCTGTAGGAACTAGTGTCAGTTACCTGCTACCATCCTGCAAGACAGGCAGTGTCTGTAGGAACTAGAGTCAGTTACCGCTACCATCCTGCAAGACAGGCAGTGTCTGTAGGAACTAGTGTCAGTTACCGCCATCAGTTACCCGCCACTATCCTGCAAGACAGGCAGTGTCTGTAGGAACTAGAGTCAGTTACCCGCTACCATCCTGCAAGACAGGCAGTGTCTGTAGGAACTAGTGTCAGTTACCGCCATCAGTTACCCGCCACTATCCTGCAAGACAGGCAGTGTCTGTAGGAACTAGTGTCAGTTACCGCCATCAGTTACCCGCCACTATCCTGCAAGACAGGCAGTGTCTGTAGGAACTAGAGTCAGTTACCCGCTACTATCCTGCAAGACAGGCAGTGTCTGTAGGAACTAGAGTCAGTTACTGCCACCATCCTGCAAGACAGGCAGTGTCTGTAGGAACTAGAGTCAGTTACCCGCTACCATCCTGCAAGACAGGCAGTGTCTGTAGGAACTAGAGTCAGTTACCGCCACCATCCTGCAAGACAGGCAGTGTCTGTAGGAACTAGAGTCAGTTACCCGCTACCATCCTGCAAGACAGGCAGTGTCTGTAGGAACTAGAGTCAGTTACCGCCATCAGTTACCCGCCACTATCCTGCAAGACAGGCAGTGTCTGTAGGAACTAGTGTCAGTTACCTGCTACCATCCTGCAAGACAGGCAGTGTCTGTAGGAACTAGTGTCAGTTACCGCCATCAGTTACCCGCCACTATCCTGCAAGACAGGCAGTGTCTGTAGGAACTAGAGTCAGTTACCCGCTACCATCCTACAAGACAGGCAGTGTCTGTAGGAACTAGTGTCAGTTACCGCCATCAGTTACCCGCCACTATCCTGCAAGACAGGCAGTGTCTGTAGGAACTAGTGTCAGTTACCGCCATCAGTTACCCGCCACTATCCTGCAAGACAGGCAGTGTCTGTAGGAACTAGAGTCAGTTACCCGCTACCATCCTGCAAGACAGGCAGTGTCTGTAGGAACTAGAGTCAGTTACCGCCACCATCCTGCAAGACAGGCAGTGTCTGTAGGAACTAGAGTCAGTTACCCGCTACCATCCTGCAAGACAGGCAGTGTCTGTAGGAACTAGAGTCAGTTACCGCCACCATCCTGCAAGACAGGCAGTGTCTGTAGGAACTAGAGTCAGTTACCCGCTACCATCCTGCAAGACAGGCAGTGTCTGTAGGAACTAGAGTCAGTTACTACTACCATCCTGCAAGACAAATGCAGCTGTAACACAACATGTGTGTATGTGTGTGTGTGTGTGTATGTGTGTTAGCAAGAAATGGTAAGCGAAAGAGATGACTTCATGTTGGAGTGGTTCAGTTCAGTTTCATTTACACTTTCAAATTGTTTCAAGCTCATGTGGTTTAAAGTGAGCTTTACAGTACAGCCTACATTAGTTCCCCCAGTTAAATTTTCACATGTTTATTTTTAGCTAATTTCAAACGTGTAAGCACTTTATGTTGTACCCCTTTTACTTCAGGAAGAACGTCAGAACTATTTTTTTGAATCTTTGCATACTATTTTGGCTTGTTTTCAATGGAAAATGGTCTGCTTTTGCAAAATTATTCTTAAAAAACAGTTTGAAGATTTAAGAATTAGATACTATAAGAAATTCTTCCTGAACTGTATTGAACGGCAAACTGCTCTCTGAGAAAAAGGATCAGCTGATGCCCTGCAGTTCTATCATCACCCTTATCATGGGATTTCCCATTTAACCCTTTAAAGATTAAATGGGAAATGTGATTAGAATGTTCTAAATGGAACATTCTAATGCTGATGTAATAATCACTACTGAAAGCAATGGAGTTTTAGAACACTGACTTAGAATTTTTGAAGTGAAAAAAATGGAACACCACCACACTACACATTCTCAGAGACACACTTTTGGAAATGGAATGCGCAGAAATATACTGGAATTTCTGAAGGCAGAAATAATTTGTGTACTGCTCATATATTGTGAAGTGAGCAATAACATGATAATATATTTTATTTCAATATATTTTCAGTAGTTTTGTCCATAAGGGAAATGGTTATACAGTCCAACCTGATGTGTAATCAGAACTTGCTCAGCCTCTTCTCTCTTACCTAGACAACCCACATGAAGAACATTTGCGTTTTAATTATACCCACACTTTTTGTGTGTTGCAGACAGTAAAATAAAGGGCAGGTCTCTATGTGCACTGATAGAAAGATGTCTTTTTTCAAATTCCAATCTCAAGATTGCACGAGGTTCAGTTTAACCCTAACAAACTCAGTTGAGAAGAAACATGAAAAATGACCATCCTTCGTGACCTTGCAATTAATATCAAAGAGTGAAGGCTAACCTTACCGTTAACACAACGCAGGCCGTGACGTGCACAAACTTTGCGTTGAGCAGCATTGACCACCAATTCCACCTGTTCCTTTTCTATGAAACAGGACACAAGAACATAAACAAATAAGCAGAATGTATGAAACATCAGGGACATGACCGGCGAATGCTTTAGCACGAGTCTTCTTAACAGAAGATTGTCTGGAAACAGGAACATCCAGTGTCACCGAAATTCTGTACATGCAGAGAAACACTGCGCCAGCAGTTTCAGCACTGTCTCTGGGTCCAGCTGGGCAAGTTTTCCTGTGAGAAACAAAGAGCTTATTTGAGGAGTTTTTTGGGAAACTAAAAGCTGATTTGTGGAGTATTTGGGAAACTAAGAGCTGATTTGTGGAGTATTTGGGAAACTAAAAGCTGATTTGTGGAGTATTTGGGAAACTAAGAGCTGAATTGTGGAGTTTTTTGGGAAACTAAGAGCTGATTTGTGGAGAATTAAGAGCTGAATTGTGTATACTTTTGGAAAATAAAATTTGATTGATGGAGACTTTGGAACACTAAGAGCAGAACTGTTATTAAAATAAATTAATACGATTGAATGGGCCATGCAAGGCAAAGCATTTTCATCAAATTAAGTGAAAGCAGTTTAAGAAACTCCAAAAGGGTCAGGATATGCTGAAGAGATTTTAGGTTTTCTGGAATACAACAAGACACTCGTTTGATGTGTTCTTAAGAAATTACCTGAATTGTGAAAGCAAAGCCTGCTGAAGGATAAACCTTGTTAGCTGGGGAAGTATCTGTTGGACACATGGGTGTCCTGACCCCAAGGCGTAATTATGTCATGTTTGAGAAACTTCTACCATAAATAAGTCGTGTGAAAGCAGCCAGGTCCTGACACGGTATGTAGGACCAGCTGTGTCCCAAAGTGCTGCAAATACCAGTTCATAATCAACAGAGTAAAAATATGCAGCTTCAAGAATCAAGGTTAACCTTTTTTATCACAGCCTTTTATTGCTGTGACCTTATTTAGAGAGGCTTGTGGTAATGCCACACATTTAAAAAAGAAATTTGCCTGCATGTTTTGCTACTTATATTTATTGTGGTAGTGATCCATACCAAATGTGACTTGATTCATTTCCGTGAGATTTCTATCTTCTGATTTACATTGTAATACAATTCCCATCAAGCAGTTCTCCAACCCCTCATAGACATCCTAAGCAATGACTTTGCAATGAACTATGGGAGCTTGAGGCAAAGGAAACAGAAATGGCTGTGTACACTGTCCCCCAAAATAGTTAAGAAATTTACATTGTATAGTTTATTTGCTTGATAGAGCACAGAGCACCTGCACATTTACATATGATTGGTTTTGAAATCTTAAAGTTTATGACAAGAAGTAGAGAAAGCATGAATGCTGATTTAAATATGAAACAGGAACAGAGTTCTTCCTAATTACTTCACCAAGAGTAATTTGTGTAAATCTTATATAGCAGAGCATTTCACATATCACATATCTCTGGGTGTTTGGGTTACCTACTGCAGAGAGTGAAAATACAATGTTAGCTTTTTTTTTCTCTTACCACCTTTTTTTTTTCTTTTACCACCTATGTGTTAGTCAATCCAGTGCCAAGCACAAGGAGGCAGATGAAGCCCAGAGAATTGGCCCGCCCAAACGGCACTGCTCCTGTGGGATCTTCTCTGTGGTGTTAGCCAAACGCAGCTGTGGACGGAACCAGTCTATGGTTCCGTAGCTGATGTGATCTCGGAGATCAAGCTCCTGTTTGATTTCTCACACTGTATGCCTACAGTATACAGTAAACCTTTTCTTCACAAACTCAGTTTGGTGAGAAGTGCGTGCTGAACTCACCAAATTATGTTTGTTAGGAACAAAATGCATATTTGCATTTAAAAAATCAAAGTTAAGGACAAATGCTAATTGAATTTAAGCGAATAAGATGATTTCTCTGAATTCTATTCATAACTTTGTTCATGGCTTACCAGGACCAGCGTGTATAAAAAGGCTAAATCCAGGGAGCAGATGGCTAAATTCCTTAGATCATTTGTTTTTCATTTGAACCATTTGAACCACAGGTCAAACGGCCACAGGGAAGTGCTTAAAGAAATCTGAGAGTGAACTCCAGTTTATTGCTGAGGGAACAGATTATAGGAGAGCATTGGACTCTTGCAGGTTAATTTCTGTTCATTAGCAAGCACTGCTGAGGCCACTATATAGACAATCAATAAAATAACAGAAATAAGAAGACATACTGTTATGCACTGTAGGCATTTTAGTGTGAGAATTTCAGATGAAAATATGTCCTGAACAATTCAGGGCTGTACAAATAATTTATATTGTATATATATATAATTTTTTTTTTTAGCTGAAAACTTATTTGACAAAACTGTCAGTAAATAACAGTAGTAACTAAAAGAGTATCACAGTGTAATTGATATGTATAAAAATAAGGGTAAATGCTTGATTTTTATTAACATCTGGTCCAAACCAAACGTGTCCTCTCTTGCTCTGTTGCCATATGTATCTCTCCTTAAATACCCTGGCATCATTTCTACAGTTTTTATATGTTTCAGCTTCAGGGTCTGCTTGCAGTCAAGCACCTGACCACAGTGATGAACTGGGTTGAGATTCCAGAGGTTGTTCGAGTTTGGGCTCTATTCTCAGGTGCACTGCCAGACAGCTCCTCAGAGCCACGTTGTGTTCAACAGTCAAGGCGGTCCCACAGGCTTCTTCAATAGCGCCGCCTGACTGTGAAATATTTTAACAATCTAACACCCCTCCCTCCCGTCGTCAATTTTGGCCCATTTTACAATCAATCGCCGCTCAAAGTTTCTAGCAGCGTTTTTTAGGCTGTCTCTCCGCCATCTGCCATGCCTTTTTCTTTGGGTCCTGTACAATTAAGACGTCACAGAGGAACCATGTGATCAGAGGAAAAGAGCAGTGCCTGCTGGTATACCACACGCTGACATTGCTGTGGTCACATGCGACACAGGATGGGTAAGAAAAGAGAAACCACACAATGCTCCTGTGGTTAAAAAAAAAAGAAAAAACAAAATTAAAATAGGGCCAAACATGTAACATACTGCACAGGAGGGATAATCTCAGGTTAACACTTGGCCGGCGGCCGGTTGAAGCTGAACGCACTACAGGTTTATAGATTTCATATGTTCAGTTCCCTCTTCGGAAGGCCTTAGCAACATGGGTGTTGGGAAATTGTGTTATGAAACCAGTCTGTTCGTTTCATCAGATTGCGGAGTGGAAGGATACTTAAACGTGCCCCGTGTGTTCTTAGTTCCCTTCCTGCACAGTTCTGCTATTCATGCTTTTCATGAAATGAATCCATGGTCCTGCTCACCTGTATCCAGGAACTGCACACGAAACAGCGGTGAAGATCGATCATTATTTTATGACATTGTTTTGTTATTTTATGACATAATTGTACACATAATAACGAAATAATCTGCACGCTGCAAAATGCTCCCTTTTGCCAAATGTATGAATTATCGAATATGATGTCCCGAGCTACCATGTCTGATGGAGAGCACGGTAGCTCCAATATTCAATAATTAATAAATTTGGCACAAGGGAGCATTTTGCAGTGTGCAGACACTTCTCTTCACAGGCATCTGTAACTCTTGCATTTACTTGTAAGTTAAGGACAAATGTTTATTGAATGTCGACCAGTCAGTTATTGGTAAATGGTTTAGAAACATTAGAAACTAAATTCCCACTCCAATCCTCTCCTTTAATGTAAAATTACACATTAATAGAGTACATGACATCTGCTTACATAATTTACAAGCCTTTGAACTGACATTTAGAATTTTACGAGCAATACATTGAAAAATATTTTCCTTTCAGTATAAAATATACTGGATGATGCAAATAGCACTTTCCACTGCCTTCCTTTGAGTTCAGCTGGGGACACAGAGGTCATTGTTATCAAAACTGGCCTCTAAACCGCTAACAGCATGTCCATGTAAATACAGCAATATACACATCCGGAGAAACAAAATGGCACCTGGGTGTGTTCACTGAAAAATCATCAGCGCTGTGGTTCATACGCTCCAATTTATAGGATTCAGATTAATCTCTGTTCTTTGGGGAAAATGTAGATGTTTATCTGAAAGTAAAACATAGGGGATATATCTGGGGCATGTACACGGACGATTGCGGTGATGACTCGTAAATGCACTACACGTCCATCTGAAACCTTGTTAGAGTCGGACATATATTTATCCTGTGAAACACCCAAGTGCCTTTTCAAATTTTCTTTAGTTTTTTTTTTGACTCTCTTAACACCCTTCGATAGTGATAGAGCGAGACTTCGAGAACCCCTTAATCGGGAGAGTGAACTCGCACTGTCAGACACTTTAAAGGGGCAGTTCACCCATAAAGGAAATTAAGCTATGTTTCTATATATGCAGAGTGCTATCTATCCATCCAGAGAGGGCTCAGTGCCAGCAGAGTGCACCCCAGAATACTGGCACGCTTTGTTTGAGAAATTTTGTGCGGATATACACAGTTGGCGCACTTCAGTAGAAAGCAGGTTTCGTAAAAACAACCATGCGCAACAAATCTGTGGACGTTCGTTAGTAACCGTTTCATTACATCTGGAAAGAGACATTGCTGTTGATCTTTTTAAAATCGGTTCTATCAGGGATATACCACGGTGAGCGGAAGCGGTTATAGGGTTATATCACGGTGAGCTGCAGCGGTTATATTTATCTACAAAACTAGTGAGTTCTCAGTGAAACTACCTGGATGGATAGATAGCAATCCGCATATACAGAAACATAGCTTAATTTAATTTATGGATGAAACGCCCCTTCACCATGTAAACCAGGGAGGGGTGTGCAAGGAAGGCCAATCTGTTTTCGGGATTTCATTCTAGCCCCTGCTATTAATTGTTTAATTACTATGAATAATTATGAGTAATTATCCTTGTTATTTAATTGTTATTTTATCTGACATGTTTGAGAAAGACATGAACTACAGTTACAGATTGCACATGCATTATTGGTGAACATGAGACTACCTGTAAAAATAAAGGATAATAATAATAATAATAATAATGTCTTTACCGCCATCTCAACTAGCACTGGTGCGCACACCTGCTCAGAAGATTAAGCCAGAATAATTGCTTGGAACAAAGTCAACATACACACCAGCCCTCCGGGCAGGCAGGTGTGTACCTCCCTGGTTTAAAGAAACCATAAGATGTTTCTCTCTCTGTGATAGAATGCCGTGATTAGCCGAAATCAGTGAGTCACCGATGACACGCGATAGCTCCGCCCACCGCGGGGTTCGAAGAGCTGCCCGCCCCTCTCAATCCTCCGCCCGGCGGTACAGGTAGCCCTCTTCGCCCTCGTCCTCGTAACCGCCGTCGCTCTCCTCGGGGCAGTGGATTCCCAGGGTGCTTTGCAGGCGGTGCTCTTGCTGCCGAAGCTCCATGGAGTCCACCAGGTCGTAGATGTTGACCAGGGACCACATGGGGGAGGGGAACCAGGCCTTCACTTCGCCGTCCTTCCCCACCACCAGCATGCTGAAGTATTCCCGCGTGATCTTCAGATGTCCCCGCAGGCCGTTAACCACGTCCCCGCTGAGGGGCTCGTGCTCTGACTGACTCTTACCTGCAGGGGGTGATAGAGAGCCATAGCAACTTAAAGGGATAGTTCGGAATTTTGGACGTAATGTCTCAGTTACGACTTACCCATGATGTAGTTGATTGATGGAAACCATTTTCAGATAATTCCATGCTGTCCCTTCTTTTGGACATACACACATTGCTAATGCTAAGCGCAACTCTAAGGTAACCGGTAGCATCCACTACCAAACGCACTTAAACACTCCACAGTGCACCCAAAGCAAATAAAATACGACGACAGTCTATCGGGGTTATTCTCAGTGATTATACCATCATTTTTGAAGTCAAACTATCGTTGAATCCTTTACTTTGTGCTGACCTATTCTCTGTGGAAGTACGGCGGCGGAGCGATACTTTACATTACCTACGAATGTAGTGCCGGCACTGGTCGACTACAACAACAAAGAAGACCAACAAGTTGCAATGGCCACGTTCGCTCCGCCGTCTTTCTATACCAGACCATGGGGCCCATCCATCCGGCAGCCCCAAGGACTCAGACTTTTACCTGAAGATACCCTTGTGTTCCTACCCTGTGTACAGACTCACCATTCAAAGGGAGCAGTTCCACTGAGCCTGAGGCCGTTGGACCTGCGCCAACCAACTTCAGCAGGGCAAAATGGCGGATTCCTACAGAACAAAAAAAACATCACAACAATAAATGCTAATAATACCGCAGGGAATGAGGTGAACATTAAAACTTTCCCATTTGCAACCCATGCATATTAGCTTATGAGCACCTTATGTAATGAAAAGAGGGAGAGCACAAATCCTGAATTAGCCTTGAATTAGTATAACTACTTTGAAACACGACCAAGTAATACTTGTGCTTTACTGGCCATTTTTCCTCTAAATACATTTAGCTCTTTATAATCAGGATTGTACAAGATTGTAACAAATAGTCTGGCCCCACCACCATTGAAGCAATTTGTACTCCAGAACACCAGACGAACCAGAGCCACTGTTCGAGGAGATTATAAGGCACAGTTCAGATCCACAACATTTGGTCAAACAGCATTCTCAGTCAGAAAAACTCATTTATGGAACACAATACCCACTAGCATTAGACAGTGTATAACCTTCATGAGCTTTAAAGCTCAACTGAAGACCTGGTTGAAAACGAGGCAGACATGTAACCATTAATGCCTCTTCCATAGCAACTCCACATATTTAGAGCACCACAAAAGCCATAAAAGTGCTGACTAAACATCGCTGCTGTTCCTATGCAAAGCACATGTATTTTACTGTATCATACTGTATTGTCTGTATATCCGTATGTATTTTGTATTGTGTATATTATATTGTATTGCACTGTTTTGTATTGTACAGTATTGTGTGCGCATGGCACTTTAATTGTGTATTTCCTGCCCAGGGACTGCGGATGAAAATTAGATTTATTGCTCAATCCTGTACAACAGTGTTGTGCATGGTCCCTGACAAATAAAATAAAAAAATAAAAAAAAATAATAAGGCACAGTTATAAGAATGAAAAATCTATGTGTACTCTATAAGTATATGAAGCGGTATTTCAGTTTTTTTGTTGTTGTTCTTGAACAGTTCCTCGATTTCAACTTAATTTTAATTAGATTTATCTTTATATCTTAGCATAATTTCAGTTATAATTTCAGTTAACTGCAGTACAGTGGCAGAGCCAAGCGCAGTGCTTTCGATTCTGACCCAAATGACAGGACTGGCCATTCAAGGCCTGCAGCTGCTGTTGGAAAAAGTAGTCGTCTTCAGATGGAGTGGAGATGATTAAGAGTCTCCTTTTTGACATGAACCTGTGAGAAAGAAAGATCATAATAACATATTAATAACTGACCAACACATTAATCAGATGCAAAGTATATGCTATTGAAGTTACGTCCAGCTAGCTTTTCTCCTTACTTTAGTAAACCCAAAATAGCCTTCTCCCTTATCTGAGTAAACCCCAGCTAGCTTACCTTTCTCCCTTACATAAGTAAACCCCAGCTAGCTTACCTTTCTCCCTTACATAAGTAAACCCCAGCTAGCTTACCTTTCTCCCTTACATAAGTAAACCCCAGCTAGCTTACCTTTCTCCCTTACATAAGTAAACCCCAGCTAGCTTACCTTTCTCCCTTACATAAGTAAACCCCAGCTAGCTTACCTTTCTCCCTTACATAAGTAAACCCCAGCTAGCTTACCTTTCTCCCTTACATAAGTAAACCCCAGCTAGCTTACCTTTCTCCCTTACATAAGTAAAGCCCAGCTAGCTTACCTTTCTCCCTTACATAAGTAAAGCCCAGCTAGCTTAGCTTTCTCAATTTCCTGAGTAAACCCCAGCTAGCTTAGCTTTCTGCTTCACCTGAGTAAACCCCAGCTAGCTTAGCTTTCTGCTTCACCTGAGTAAACCCCAGCTAGCTTAGCTTTCTGCTTCACCTGAGTAAACCCCTGCTAGTGTAGCTTTCTCCATTATCTGAGTAGACTCCAGGTAGCCTTCTCCCTTACCTGAGTAGAGAGTTCTCAGCCTCGCCCTGAGCTCCAGGTGTAGGGCAGACTGCAGGTTTGTTCTTTTCTCTTTTCTTCTCATGTTCTCTGGTTGGGAAGGAGTCAATGGTGTCCATCATCACAGGGGTGGAGATGGGTGACTGGAAAACCTTCTATAGAACACATCATAATGGGGGCACGTTACCATGGGCACAGACCTCCATGGGGACACATCACATGTCAGGTCGCTGCTGCATGAAATATACTGAATAAAAATGTATTAATATCAGCTCTTCATAATATTTGGGCAAATATATACATCATTACAATTTCAGCACTGCAGTAGGCTGAAATCCTTAAAAAATACAACACTGAAATATATATATCTTTATATTTTCAAATATATTCCATTTCGATGAAAGGCCATGATTATTAAAAAGGAAGAAACCCCATGACAGGTGTTCAGGTACATGTGCTGAACACATGGAAAGTTAATACGTGTCACAAGCCATCCCACATCCAACTGAACCCTTTCACTGGGTGTGCGGTTCTTACAGAGCAGGTTAGACAGTTACTGGGTAGGTCAACTGATAAATATATTTCTGCAAATCAATATACAGTAAATATTGTGATTTAAATATTACGTTAACCTTAAATAAAAGTACTTTTATGTGGAGTATTCTTGTGACATACTGACAATTTTTTAAATTAGTATTTCTCCAATTAAAAATATCAGTAGGATCCCATCGGCACTGAAAACAAATAGCCTTGACTGAGTATTCCATTATTTTGAGTTAACAATGGCTATTATTGTATGAGTTAACAAGCTCATTTCTGTTCTCCAGTTGGAAATGTTCGAAACTTGTTGGCTCAAGTTTGAAATTCCAACTAACAGGAATCATTATTCCAGTATACCAGGATGGCCTTCAAATGACATCAGTGTTGATTCGGAAAATAGTTAACGTTTAAAGATTTAATTAAATCCTATACTACTGGGACTTTTGTCATTTGTCGAGGGTAGCCAATGACAGAAATGTTCAGTGCCACAACTGAACAGTTTTACTCTGAATGTTTGACGTAAGAAGACAACGTTAAAAATCTATTGTTACGGGCTGGTGCTATTACCTAAAGGTTTCGTCATCATACGGCCTGATAGAACTGCAATCAATAACACAATCTACAGTTAGCTGCTGGCGTAGAGTTCTGGGAATTCAGGGGAAGAGTGATAATGGATTCCAAAGGCATGGCTCACCGTTAGCTTCAGGTCATAGTCGGTCAGCACGAAGGAGAAATCCTTCGGAAGAATCCCGTATTCCTTCCGCATCTGTGCGATCAGGCCAAGGTCGGTCTGTTTAGCTGGGCCGGCATCAAAAGGTGGCTCCGTGTCTAAAACAAGCACAAAAGAACTATAGCCACAGCTTGTCTGGAATAAGATTAGACAATTGAACACATCACCCCCATTTATCACAGGTTATCCTGCTATATAGTGCACCACAAAGAAAATAACCTATATGGTTAGGGGTAGGGCTAAGCACTAAACCCACAGAACATGGTGATGAACCCCATAGAACGTGCTGAGAACCCGCTCAGACCCGCTTTGTTTGGAATGGCTTTTCTGGCCAAAATATGAATGGGATTTATGTGACATTTTATATTAAGTCATCTAGATACATCATACATAGGGCCTCATTTGCAAAACTTTTTAGCACATACAAAACTAATAAAACAGCTTTGTTTGGAATGGCTTTTCTGGCCAAAATATGAATGGGATTTATGTGACATTTTATATTAAGTCATCTAGATACATCATACATAGGGCCTCATTTGCAAAACTTTTTAGCACATACAAAACTAATAAAACAACTGATGATTGGTGGGAAACAAATGCCATGACCAGTCATTGGTCATGTTATTGGTTTTGTGTGTGCTAAAATGGTTTGCACATGCTAAAGGTCTTAGTAAATCAGGCCCATAATGCCTACAATCAGGGTGTGTGACGACTGATTGTCTTAACGTGGGTACACCTGATTATTATACAATATTTTATATGATGTGTTATTATTTTATATGATGTGTTATTATAAGTCCTGCACACGAAGAGGAAATGTAATTAATTAGAATGTAATTAACACACAAATATGTATCCCCATTACGTTCGGTAGTGTCCAAAAGTCATCAATGGGCATTCAGTACCTCCTCATATTTACTTTATTTTTGATTGATTCAATATTGAACGTATAATTTATGAAATACAGTAATACATTTTCAAATAATTTTGACATGTAACATTAAACACAGCTACTCTTCTCCATTTAAATTTCTTACATGAACTTTGGTCATTTTGGCTAATGACCAAAATGAAGTATCTGGATACAGGGGCACAATTAGCTTAGCGAGAGAGATCAAAGTGCATTTTCAACGTTGTATGAAGTCACTGGCATAGTAGTAGTCCAAGCTGAACGTGAAACAGCAGCATGTGATGAGAGCAGGAAGTATACAACCCACTTTGATTGATTGTTTTAATGTCTTAACAGACTAAATGGCTTTAAAACAGCTATTTGAGGTTTTCCCAGCTGCTGCTTTTCCTGGTCTGCTACACAGTAAATTTGCAGCAACATGTCCAGTGTTAATTCAACTCTAACAGTGTTGATTCAACTTTAGCAGTGCACATATGAGCCTACTCTGGCCAGATCAGGCTCATATGTACACTGTAAGAGTTGAATTAACACCGGACATTTTACTGTATACAATTTAGCTGGCATCAACTCAAACTGTTCCTGTCCCTATACAACGGTCACTTATCTGAGGGTCTTATCTTATCTGAAGGTCTTATCTTAAGGTCTTATCTTAAGGTCTTATCTGAAGGTCTTATCTTAAGTTTTTATCTTATGTCATTTTGATCACACTGCAGAATTCCAATAATTTCCTCTTCACCTTTCACATAGAGTGCTCATACATCCCTGGGGCTCATGGTATTGCTGCTTCGACAGGTCTACTTCCCTGTTTACAGTCTGAGTCCTGAGTTCTGAGTTCTGATTTAAGATTAATCTTTTTATCATGATGGACTATCAAAAAATCCCCATTGAGGAACAGTAAATCAATAACACTGGTGTGGTGAACTGTGGGATTAAATAAATATCACAGCACACAAAAAGCTTTTTGCATCCATGCACATCAAAATGTTTAGCGTTGAATAAATAGACACTGTAAGATTTGATACTGAACATTTCACTGTGTGCCAAAACCTGCAGAGCAGTGACACCTTGCGATTTTCAGACACGAGCACTAAACATACTCAGTACCACAGTTAGCAGTCATACGACTTGTATAACATAAGTGCTTTTGGCGTAGCTCAATGCTAACTCTGAATAATGGCTAGAAATATTAATACATATTAGAGAGGCATATGATATCTGCTTGAGTTGATTAATTCCAGGAACTGGGATTCTGTTCCAAAAAAAGGAAAGAGTATATTCCTGCCATGTGGATTTCTGTTTTCCATTTTCACTTTGAATTTGACTGAAGCCTCAAGAATGCAAATCCAGATTTGCCTATAGGGTGTGCTGGAGGAGTTTCAAATGGTTATAAAGAGTCTCTATAACCCTGTTACTCAAATCATGGTCCTCGAGGGCTAAGAAATTGCTGGTTTTCCACCCTCCCTTTACCTGGGAGTCGGGTGTGAAGACGGTCTGGCCAATCAGTAGCACTAATTGTTCAGTTATTTTCCTGGGAGAAAATAAAACCAGGACCAGATTTGGGAATCCATGCTCAATAACAATGTCAAAATGTAGAACAATCCTAGTAGAGTCTCTGCCTACATTCCATACAGCCATTTTAGATCAGATGATCACAGTGTCAGTAAACCATAGCCACTCAGACTTCCCCAGCAGGCAGATCTGCAGGTGGAGCATAACCAGGTATCTCAGGTGAACCCAGAAGTTAGTTCTGCTGGTAGAGAATGAAAAGTTAACTCATACATACCCAGCAGGTAGTGGTGGAGGTGGAGCGTGCTATTGTTTTCTGGCCCAAGGATAGTTGCCATGGAGACCTTCCTCAGGGCGAGGTGACAGTGGTTCTGTTCATTATCGGCTTTCTGCTGGAGGTACGCCGGGCTATTTTCACCTGGGGCGGAAATCACCTGCAGAATTTTAACGTGGCATGAGAAATAATATGAACATTTAAAATTGTGAGGGAATTGGGGCAGTCTGCTTTTTCCCGTATCCCTTTTCGGCAGGTATTGTATTTGTTCAAGGCATATTTCAGAAATGTGATGAAGTGTGACTATATACATGCCGAAATAAATAAATAATAATAAAAATAAATAAATAAATAAAAAAAAGCAAAAGGACGAATGCCCATGACATCTCTGGAAATATAAATTACTCAACTCTGTACACACCATCATCTGACTGCTGGCGTTAGATCAAAGCATCCATAAATTCCATGGAAGCTTCCATTTATTTCCGTTTGTACAGACTGGGGGGGCCAAAAAATGATTTTCCTTCTCTGCAGTTGCAATGTGCAACCAATTCTCCATGTAAATGCCTTCACTCTGGCAACCTAAACAGGAAATCAGAGTGGACAAAATCTGGACGGAAGTAACATACCAGCCACGGACTTACCAGAAGCCTCCTTTTCCCTTGCAATTTCTCTAAAAATGATTTCAGCGATTTTTTGTCCCTGTCGTTTGCATCTCTCTGGGACTTCCTTCCTTTGCCTTTCTTCTTCTTGCCCTTTCCTTTCTTTTTGGACTTGGATTTGCTTTTTTCTCCATTGGAGTCAGCGTCACCTTTGACCCCGCTGGAGTTGGTTCCATCTGGACTTCCTTCCCCCCTGGCAGGTCCGTCCTGTTTTGTTGCCCCGCCCCCTTGGCTCGTGGAGCCTCGGTCTCCTGTGATTTGCGGCTCGCCGTCGTACTTCCTGCCGGACTCCGGTGTGAAGGCCTGCGTTCCTCTGTTCCCCGCAGAATCCTTGCGGATCACGAACCTGGAGCGTCCGTTCAGAATGTTCTGGACCTGGCTCCTCAGGACGGCCTTTTTGTCCAGGGGCTTGCGTTGCTTGGCGACCGCGCCCCGCCTCTGTGGACTGAAGGGCACTTTCTTAGCCGGCCCCCGTTTGCGCACCACCACCCGCTTTTTGATGACCTTGCACCGTTCAGTGGAGCCCCTCCGGGTCAGCTTCTCCAGCTTGCGCACGGGCAGCTGGTCTATGACCTCCAAAATGGCCGCCACGCGGACGGGGTAGGGGAATCGCTCCCCCACCAGCAGGTTCTTCTTCAGGATGAGCATGGCGAAGACCTGCTCCTCCAGATCGAGGTAGTGCAGGAGTTTGGTCACCATGTCCGAGTCGATGGCCTCCTCTGTGGGCTCGCCCTGGAAAGACGACCGTCGAATCTTTCCCTCCATCATGGCATTCTGAATGATGGTGACGACGAGCGTGTCCCTCTCGGCCAGACGGCAGCTCAGTCCCTCCGGCTCCATGTCCTGGATCTGCTTCTCCATCATCCGCAGGTAGTTGTCGGCGTGCGAAGGCGCCGTGATCACCCACAGCCGGTGTTTCCCCACAAAGTCTGCCAAGAACTCCAATTCCGGGGAGATGCTGGGCTCCGGAGCGTCCGCCTTGGCGCCACGCTGCCCCTCCAGGCCTCCAGGGGGCGACGTACGGTCCGTCCCGCCGGCCGGGCTGCGCTGGCCTTTCCGAGCCTCGGACAGAACCGGGCCGCAGCCGGCCAGGGCGAGCAGGAGCAGGGCGACGCAGAGCGATTGGCGCATCTCGCCGACGCTCACCCGGAGATCCACGCCGCTCATCGTCAGAGCCAGGGAAGAGAAGAAGAGCCGCTCTGCAGTGCGATCTGTTTCACATTACTCTTTGACCTGGGCTACGGGTAAAAATCCTGCTTTGTCTTCAGCGTCAAAGCAGACTCTCCCACATAGCTCTTCTCCGGACTGTTTCAAGTGTGTATGAGCCACAGTTACAGCGGGATACTGCAACTGCAGTGCTGGAGAGGAGGAGGGAGTTCTGAAACCTGACCCCCCCCCCCAAAAAAAAAAAAGCATGAGGAGATTGTAAAGACGAGGCACCTCCTACAACATACCAGAACAGACAGGTTTTAAAAAAAATTTATCTCTAAAAACAGCCATGTTAAGTGCTAACAAGCAAGAAAACAGAACTTATTTACAAATAATATTGCATATTTAATACCATTCAGTCAAAGGAAGGAACAACGACACTAGGAAATTTCAAGTGGATTTAAATTATGTCTAAATAAAATTTTTGCAAATTCAAATTTGTAATACACATAAACAGGTGTAATCAGTGTTAACACAGGTAGAAAGAGTATTTGGTTCTGTCAGTGTAGATTATGGAAAATGCCTTAAATGACTATGCACACAACAATGACAGTTTACAAATTTTTACAATTTTACAATTTAGGCAGTTGGCAGGTGCTTGTAGTTAAAGTGATCTAGGATTTGCATCTAATATTGTAAGTAAACAGGAAAAGGTTAAAGTTCACAAGCTGTGAGACAAAGAACCACTCCTCAGTGTGGAAAAGCTTACAATGACCAAACTTTCTTTGGTGTACCGGTATTTTTCAAATGGAATACAGAGGACACAAAGTATGCGACAGATGCAATTCAATTTATTCAGTAAATTGCAGTTATTCAGAATAAAACACATACAAAAAGGTGTAAAACATTGAAACATTAACTTCATAAGTAACTTTTGTCATACGAGAGACAAGATACAAGACGCTCATTCGCTCCATATGAACAGCGTAACCACAGACAAAATCAAATCCATCAAAGTTAATCAAAGTTTCTTTGCACACCCCGATCCTCAGTCGGAGTACACAACACAGTAAATGTGTTTTTAATGTATATCACCTGTACCCGTGTCATTTATCTTAGTCCTGACTGTATGCGTGCCGTGGACCACAGGAACTAATCAGGCAACAAAACATTTGTGGTGTCGTGGAGAGGTTTTCGGTCAGAGATGAAGGGGTTAGCTTTTCCACGGTGCGCTTTGATGGCTGCCACATATGGAGATGATTACCACGCTCGCCGCCTCGTCTGCGTTAAAAAAGCCACCAGGCTCAGGGGGCCCTCTGAGGCCAGCTCACGCCGGGGGGAAGAGCGCCGTGAACGTGTGCCTACAACTTCCAGCATTTAATTTTTCTGTAGTGCTAATCGTGAGGTTTAATATCAGAACATTGAGTTTCTCATCTGTTTTACCGAGTGGGGGGGTGGTCAGTCAGGGGATTGGACAGAACACAGCAGTGCACAGCGTAACAGGTTAACAAAAAGTTCACGTAGCTGAACATTCCTTTAATGGGTGTGTAGAACACACAAAACTTTTTTTTTTTTTTCTTAAAATCCATTTAATTTCCATTAGACCATTAGGTTAATTATATTGAAGGAATTAAGATGGTTAAGTCCATCATGGCCATGTTATATCAGAGCTTAAAAAGTCACTGAAGCTCATAATAGTATGACAAAAGCTTCAGAAGCTATGAAGTTTCATAAAGGCTATGCTTTTGTCTGCTTTCAAATCTCCTTTCCTTACCGACCATTCCAATATTAGTTAGCTGATAAGAATCACCTATATCGAGGTTGCATTCTATATGCCAGCAAGGCTCGTAGTACTGTAAGATTAACCTGGTCAGGCTCATAGTTCTGTAAGATTAACCTGGTCTGGCTCATAGTACTGTAAGATTAACCTGGTCAGGCTCATAGTACTGTAAGGTTAACCTGGTAAGATACATAGTACTGTACAATTAATCTGGTAAGGCTCATAGTATCCTAAAATTAAACTGGCCATGTGCATAGTACCATAAGGTTAACCTTGTCAGACTCATAATACCATATTGTTAAACTGGTCAGCCTCATAGTATAGTAAAATTTATCTGGTCGGCTCATAATACCCTAAGGTGAAACTGGTAGGACTCATAGTACCGTATGCGTATAGGGCTAAAATAATAAATAAATAAATAAATAGCCCTCAGTATTCCATAACAAGAAAAGCACAATTTTTCTAAAGCACCTGTTGAAAAAATAATGGCATTGATTGCACGGGTCTGTAGATAGGACCAAAGATTTCACTAGCAATCTAACTTAATTTCCTCACGTCATCAATAACCTTGCACATAAATAGCCTAATGTTAGGCAACGTTAGATAAGACCATAACACTCAGGGTCACTTAAAGATGAAAGAGCTGTCGATCCATATGTGTTGCCTATATAGCATTGCTTTATGTCTGTATTTTTGAGATATACAGGTTGCTGAGTTTTAATAACATTGATACACATATACTTGCCACAAAAGTAAACGATGGCTTACAAACTCAGTTGGCCTTTCGTACCAAACCTCCCACAGCAGAATTACTTTCTAAACATGCACAAATGCAAAACATAACAGACAATATCTTGCCATCTACATTTTAAACGTTTTTCTTTAATGCATGCGCTTGTGACCTTAATTTCAATATACTCATTGTTTTGGTAATAGGGTCATGTTAATAGACAAGTGAAAGTTTACTTTACTTGTCTATACCTTTAATTGTATAGTCTGTACACTTGTTATAACAGTGTCAGGTTGAGATGTATTCACTCCCATCTGTAAAAGTCAGACATTTTCACAAAAAAATAACTTCCAAGGCCAATGGGTCATTTCTGAATGCAAAACTTGGATTCAGTTGATAGTGAATTAGGATAAAATGGTCACTAGCTAGATCTTTAGAAGTGTTTTCACCAGGAGGGTGTTTGAAAAGTTAACACAATTTTCTAAATCCTTGGTACTGGGGGTGTCTCTCTCGGTGGCGTAGCCTGTAGAGCGCTATCCGTATGCTCATTGCGAGCCGCGACGTCGGCGGGTCGAATCCGACCGCCCAACCTTGGTCGCGTGCCTCTCCCGCTCTCGCTCTACATTCTTCCCGTCTCTCTCTACACGGTGCTGTCCAATAAAGCTGAAAAAGCCCTATATAAGCCCCTGCCGCAAGATCTTTGTCCAAGTTTCCTGTGACCCTAGATTAGGGAGTGAAGGCACTCGCGTGTGGAGAATGCCTTTGAAGTCTGCGCACAAATCTTGCACAATCCTGCCGTGTTGTTCTACCCGCCCCCCCCCCCCCCGCCCCCCCGTCCCATGGCCGGAGTACTTCCATCTTCCCATTCAGCCCTTTACATGTTAAAGTGATACTGCAGTCGCTTTTCTAAGCCCTTTTTTACAGTTTCAATTTGAACTTGGAGCCGTGGGTAGTGTGTGTGGTTATACGACGATGATGCCACAAGGTCATATTATGAATATTCATACGGTCAATGAGTGAAAGGGTGTGTCTTGGTGAACCCCCTTCCTGCTCTCTGCCACGGAGCTCTCTGCTCACTTTACTAGCCGAGACTCCACCTATTTTTCTGCTAAGGATTTCGGGACGTCACAAATCCCCGGAAATGCAGCGCATGGTAAGCCGACGCAGAAACTCAGACGACACCCACTTCGACGTAATAGGAGATTTTCGGATTAAAAACTGTTGTGTATGATCATAGTCTAACCCAAAAACATCGGTTTTCAACGCGAAAAGTCGGTTTTTGACTGCAGTATCACTTTACAATGGTGCAGGAGGGAGGAAGGCCTGGGAATCAGCAAAACCCAAGACCAAAGACTACCAAAAATCCACAAGCAGCAGCAGCAGCAGCTCAGCAGAGGACCCCGCTCACGAAAGCGGAAGATGCTAGAAGGAGAACGCAATATGGCGCCGGTATTATTTTAGGCATCGCCAAACTGAGCACCACTGTCTGAAGACTCCCAGTTTCATTTCTATAAATTCACACAGTGAAAAACACTGCAATTTTACAGGAGAACAGTGATCTTCCTTTGAAGAAAATATATGTGTAAGACAAGAACCTGAAGCCGTATGGGGATTCATAAAAATGTTTTTCTTGGTAGGGCTTTTCTCTTAAAAGTGTTTTTCAGCTTTATCACTCTACACAGAATGATAAAGATGAAAAAGAGAAGAACTCAGATAATTAAAAACACGAGTTTTACTGCAGCTGTGCTGACCACACATTCCAAACAGGGCACCGCAAACAGAAACATCAAGAACGTCTATTTAAAACCAAACGTAACTGTTACTAATGGAGAAAAGCCCAGAAATCTGTTAAAGAACATTCTTTATCACACCCCTGTGCAGGTGGATCTTACTTTCATATGAACCTTTTAAAGCTTTTCAAATCCGCAAATTATTTTACGATTATAGAATAGTATGATTCAGTAGTAACAACTGAATGGTAAACTTTCAAATAGAGAAGATTGCATTTAGATGATCGGTTTTAGATTAACAGTGGTTTAGATTGAATGGTGCTAAAATGTTGTTTGTCCATTGTCCTGCAATGAATCCTAGAATTTAATGCAGCACAGGCTATACCACTAACACAACTCAAAAGATACAGCATTAAGCTCACCTCAAACAAGCAAAAACATTAAGCTCACCTGAAACACAACCCAAAACTTACAGTATTAAGCTCACTTCACACTGAACCCAGTGGATGCAGTATTAAGCGCATATCGCACTGAATTCAGAAGACAGAGCATTGATAAAAACAGAACGAGTACAATTTTTGCAGGAATTCAAAAAAAGAAATTAATCGGATATGCTTATCATAAGTGAAATAATGTTGGCCTGGTTTTTCTTTGTAATTAAAGTTTTACAGCCAGGTCCTGTTTGAAATAACTCCTAGAGCTCCATTGCATAAGGCTGACCTACTTACAGAATCTGGTTTTATTTAGGTTAAAAATGCATCTCAAATCCTCTCTGAAAGAGCACGTGCAGGCTACAGCCTCTCATCATTAACCTCTTGCGGAGGCTATGTCTGTAGATACTCTAATACTCTGAGAACTGTGATCCGAGTAAATTTCTGCTGAAGGATCAAAAGGAAGCCCAGCTGCTGGATACTTGTAATTTCTAGAGAAACACATGGTCTGTAGTAACTCCATATTTCCCAACAGCGGTTGGAATGCCAGTCTTTCCGCTGGGATTGGGAAGAAGGAAAACAAAAACTACAACTCTCATTTTTGTCAGTAACAAAAATAGCTTAACAAAAAACGATTAAGAAAAAAAAAAAATTTCATTGATGTATTATCCTCCGCAGTTAGTTTGCGCTTTAAGTACTATTTAATTTCGGCGAGGTCCGTAAATTAACGGGAGTGAATTAGGAGCCTGACAACCGTCGCCGTTCCTTCCCGGTTGTCAGGCTCCTAATTCACTCCCCGTTAATTCACTCCCGTAAATTAACGGGAGTGAATTAGGAGCCTGACAACCGGGAGGAACGGCGACGGTTGTCGGCAACGGTCGGCAGGGACAGCCGATGTAGTATTCCGCTATGCAAATACAATGGGGGATACGCTCCACAAAATGACTCGTTAATGTCGTATCAAAGTGTAATATCCCTTTAAGGGGGATTCTGCCTGATGAAGCATCTCACAGAACAGTGAGGTGATCCTTTTGCCAAATCACCTTTGACACAGTGAGGCTCATACTTCTGCTCTGCACCCCCCATTCAAATTTTAAATCCCCTACATTTAGGGGAAAATCCCGCAGTCTGGCAACCCCTGCTTGTATCCCATGCCATTAATGCAATACTCATAACCAATTGGAAGAAAGGTATAAACTAATGTCAATAATACCCGTCACACGCAATTGACTCATGTCATAATCCACATACAGTAACACAATAAAAAAAATACAACCAATTCAAGTAAGTTTTTCTTGTTATAAAGAAGTTTATTGCAGCCAAACAATACTGTAAACTTACATTTAAATAAACTATTAGAAACAAAAACATTTTCTTTGTGTGGGATATATTTATTGCAGAAGTTATGTTATAAATGTATTTAGATGACCCCTGCCCATAGGGGCTGTTCTTCAGCTGCAGTTTGTTTTAATACACTGTGCCCACGTCTAAACCTATACTTAAGTCCCATAGACGCATATAAGTGACAGCATTGGCAGGCAGGAGGTTGAAATTGAGAACACTTTTACCGTTCAAACTCGGGTTCGACTCCTACTGTGCAAGAAGGGCACCACTGCGCCCCCTTGTGGCTGAGAATGAGCCTGTCAGCTCACAGGAATTGACATTTCCCATTGATTCAGCTGAATGTATCCCCTTGCAAATAAAAACAGGATAAAATATAAGAGAAATACTACAGTATAAACAGCTTTGTATTATCACAGTTTCTTTTCCACTTACTGAAGCTCGTTGTTAGTTGCTGACACACCTTTTTGAATACGCAGATTAACTGGAGATTTTGACTTGACAATGGAGGAAAGACCATAGTCTGGATGGGCTTGTACTCCCTGGCTACGGTCTCTGTATCTGAAACCTATAAACCTTTTCCAGTGCCTGCTGGAGAGATGTGAATCTGAAAGCAAGGCTCCTGAGGCTAACGCCGTAGCCTCCCGCAATTAACACAGAACTGCAGGGCAGGCTAATTAATGTTGTAGCCCCCAGTCGCTAATACAGAACGTCTGGGTAGGCTAACAGCGTAGCCTTCAGCCTCTAATACAGAACTGCAGAGAAGGCTAATGCTAAGGCCTCCAACCTTTCATAAAGAACTGCAGGGTGGGCTAAAGCTGTAGCCCCTAGCTGCCACTAAACTGCAAAGTAGGCTAACACTGTAGCCCCCAGCCTCTGTTTCAGACCTGCAGGGTAGGCTAACGGCTTAGCTTTGAGCCTCTAGTACAGAACTGCAGGGTAGGCCAACGCCGTAGCCCCCAGCCTCTAATACAGACCTGCAGGGTAGGCTAACGCCGCAGCCTTGAGCCTCTAATACAGAAGGTCAGGCCTCTAGATCTCAGAATACGTAGATCCACCGTTCTGTCCTTGCGTCAGCAGAAGTTGCCGTCACCATGTCAAAAGCAAAGGAAAGGACCAGGAAGTGCCACTGTCAGCACGTACGTGTTTAATGTTTGAAGCTTGCAACGTAAAACTTGTAATTGAACCTCGTGATATTTACTTTTTTTGCTTTTCTTTTTTAAATTTTTTTTATTTTTTTAAAAACAGCAGCGAACATTCCAGCAGATTGAACATAAAAAGTTGTCTGTGCTAATCTAATCTTTAGTTTGCCTCTTCTTTGCTTCATTTCCTTCTGTTTTCTGATTCCAAACAAACTTTCAAAAGCTTCTTCAATCTCTGGGTCCATTTCATCATCCTCGTCAGAATAACTAGGGGAGAGAAAAAAATAAATAAAAAAAATTACATATAAATAAATAAATAAAAACCCCACTACTGATGTATGTGTGACCCTTGGTCATCTTGGCCGGGTCTTTTGAAAAAGAGATTTTCATTTTTATCTCAATGAGACTTCCTGGTTAATCCTCTGGGGTCGATTATGTCGCCGGCGACATGGAATCGGAGCTCATACGTTTTGTTTAATAACCTCGCTCTCGTTTCGCGTAGGAACTACCATAAATTGCGGTGTGAAGTCTAGCCTTGTAGCTACAAGTAGAGCCCACCGCTGTGTTTCTAGACCAACCACAGGTTTCTATATCGACAAGCCAATTATAGCCATTTTTTTGTACAGTGGGATGCAAGCTACCTTGCTACACAAAGGTGATACTCTAGGCAGATCCTTTTGCAAGGTATATTTATTTTATGTGAATAAAAACAAAAATACTAAGGTTGTTCTGTAATGCTAATTTTATGCTTTTGTGCTCATTTTTCCATTAAATATAGTCTCCTAAAAAGGATCTATGATAAAATACCACACAGGACCAGTTTGTGTTGAAAAAAAGATATGCAACACCTGATAGTGCCATATAGGCTTACATATATGTAATAGTAACTATCCGAGGGTACCAAAAAATGGGGGGAAAAGGCTTAGACCCCAGAGTGTTAAACAAAGGATAAATAAATGAAGTCACTGGACTCCCCCCTACTGGATACTTAGAAAACCTACACTCAAGGAGTTCAAGAGTATTCATCGTACTCACAATGGCAAAGCATTTTAAAGCAGGTAACATATACTACTCAAAAGAAGTTAAGGGTCAAAAATATTTGTGCATATAAATATAGGCTAACGAGCTAAAATGGTGACGACTAATGACAAAATAATTATTTGATGGCTCAAGAACAGAAAACACAAACAAAAAAAGTTCTTAGTTTATTACCCTGATGATAAAAGTCATGCACCCCCCAAAATTATGTTCACACAAGTCGCAGAAGCTTCAGTAACGCGTGTAGCCACCATTAGCATTCAGACATTCTTGACAACGTTGGCGCATGCTGTTGATCAGGCGTTGGAAATAACGTTGAGGGATCGCTAGCCATTCTGCGACTAATCGCTGAGCCCAGTTGCTGGAGGTTGACGGCAGGGACGTGATGTGATCAAACTCGCTGCCCTAGTTCATCCCACGCATGCTCAATTGGTGACAAGTCGATGAATATGCAGGCCAATCCATGTGCAGAACACCTGATCAACAGCATGCGCCAACGTTGTCAAGAATGTCTGAATGCTAACGGTGGCTACACCAGTTACTGAAGCTTCTGCGACTTGTTGTGAACATCATTTTGGGGGGGTGCATGACTTTTTTCATCAGGGTAATAAACTAGTGTCCTAATCAAAAGTTTTCTGTTTTGTCTTTTCTGTTCTTGAGCCATCAATAATTATTTTGTCATTATTCGTCACCATTTTAGCTCGTTAGCCCATATTTATATGCACAAATATTTTTGACCCTTAACTTCCTTTGAGTAGTATAATTTAAACACTTATAACAGTGGAATAGAACTACCGTATGCTGTACAGAGCAGGCCAAACACCGAAACCAAACTTGATATCGTTGCAGGCAAATTTTCCAGGAGAGCGAGTCTACCGATGAAACTCTACAGGGGCTCCTGGAGTGGTTGTTTTGTTAGAGGCTCGCTCACCCACGGGGTGCAGAGGGGCGAGCGAGGGAGCAAAGCCCATATAAGCCTCTTCCTGTCGGTTTGCTGACGAATCACAATGAGGGGCATGGTGATGTGCTCTGGAGGATTAGGCCGAGTAACCCCGGGCCGCCCCCCCACCCCCCCGCCACGGCCCCGCCTGTTACCCCACGTCCCGCTGAGCCAGGGGTCCGAAAAACAAGGCCCGTCTGAAACGGCTATGTGCGATGCGAGTACGTCCGTTTCCAAGCCATGCTGAAGCACTTCATAGGTTTTCTTCATAGGACTTCTAAGTACTTAAGTACTTCATAGGACTTCTAAGATCAAGTCGCAGCACGGAACACAGTTCATGTTCAAAGCCAGAGACTTATTGCTCGCCAAACGCTAACAGCAAACGGTATACTGCATGGTATGCGAAAGACCATCAGCGCAGTTTTAAATTACAGGATGTGTTAATGGATTACTGACATATCAGTTTTGTCCAACAAGAAAGCTCAATCCACCGAAATGAATGTATTCCTTTGTGTGGGATAAATCCAGAAAACTTTACTATGGAAAACCTAGTTCACGCGCAAAAAAAAAAAAAAAAAGTTATTTAAACGCCTTGTCTATGTGCACCCTAGAGGTTCTCATGACCTCAGAATAAATCACCCATCTCTAGGGTACTTACTCCTCGTTGCCATTTTCCTCAAAGTCTGGGAAATAGTTTTCCCGGTCCAGTATCTCTTGGTACTTTTCGGAGTATTCTAGGAGAGAGGCAGAAGACGGTTGTAAACGGTAAAGTATAAACATGAGGAAAACGGCGTAATCCAGAGGCCTCCTGGTTTGGGGCGAACTATTGAACGCTCACCCTGGATCTGCAGCTGTGAAAGGCGTGCCGTCCGCTGTGTAGAAGGTGGGCTCATTCCTGAGGGGGGGAGTTACAGAAGGGAAACAGAGATCAGCGTTGAACAGGGGTGATACCTGGAGGGTATTTCCCAAAGCAGGATTAGTGAGTTGGCTGGACAACTACACTGAGAAAAACCCGGAACAGCTCTTTTTACTTCAGGCTTGAAAATTGAAGATTTAAGTGATTAAATGGTTAGCTGTAGTGTAATTACTTCAAGGAAATGATGTAGACCAAAAAAAATAAAAATAAAAATAAAAATAACCGCCTTGCGGTTGTATGCCTCCGCCAACAAATCAAGTTGCAGTTTACATCCATGTCTGTCCACACTCATAAAATACTGTATATGTAGTGAAGACTTTGAAGGAATTTAATTTAAAAGGTATGAAGTGTATTTATTGGCGAAATGAAAGTTATCACTATATTGACATGTATGATTCCAGTGAATAATTTCCAGTGAGAAACATGCTGTCTTCACTTAGAGACAATTTTTACAGAGGAGAACAGAGGACTGATAGAGAAGCTAATTAGCCAGCCAATATGGTTTTGTCATTTTTTTTATGAAAAGCAATATAAAAACGCGACCTTCCCAAATCTGGAACATGGACTGAAGTAAAAAGAGCTGTTCCAGGTTTTACTCAGCGCAGTTATCCAGCTAACTCAGTAATCCTGCTTCTCTTACTCAGCGCAGTTATCCAGCTAACTCCGTAATCCTTCTCTCCAAACTCTACCTATTAAAGGAGAAACTTTACCCTGAAATATAATTTAGATGGTGGCAGTGCAGTATAATGGGTAGCAAACTTTGCTTGCAACCTAAGGGTTGTAGTTCCATTTCACAGGTAGGACACTGCTGTTGTTTTCCTACCTGGGAACTGCTTCAGGACACTGTACATCCAGCTGCATAAATGGATACTATGTTGTAAAAAAAACAAAAAGTAAATGTTGTGCAAGTGGCTCTGGATAAGATTGTTGGCTAAATGGCAATGTAATCCCCTATGGAAAAAAATGTGCTGCAGTATATTGTTATCTTCACAATATATTTCAAATATACTGCAGTATATTACATTTCCATAAGGGATGCAAGTAATGCCCATGATGATCTCGTTTAAAAAGGCGCCAACTACAACATATAAATGTTCTAGATATCAGGGCTCTCGTGCTGGAAAAATGTGTCCAAGTGACTCTAGAAAACTCTAGTATGTCAGTAAGAGCAGAAAGGTTTGCTTAGAAACTGTGCATAACACGAGAACGCACCCCAACGCAAGCGGAATGCTTCGGCGTGCGTAAAGTAACGTCTGGAACGTTCCGGCAGCGTTCTCTCACCATGAAGTAGTTGGGGTCGTTGTCGGGCGTGGCTTCGCTGGAGGCGGAGGCGGCTCGGACCCTGCCCCAGTCGCTGGACCTCAGCTCCACCAGCCTCAGGAGCATGTGCTTCACGTCCCTGGGAGAGGAGGGAAGGCCGAATCAGGTCAAACGCTCGGGGCGGCTTTTTTACGATTCCCGCACTCCCGCGTCCAGCGCCAACCGCTGAGGCTTAGCGCGTCCGCCGACGCCTGCTGCAGTCGGCAGACGTTCGACACTTACAGTGTCAAGAGTCCATTCCACCCACTCTATTGCTATGGAAACGGCCGTTAAATCAGTTACCGTTCTTTTGATCAGCCTTTACTCAGTAATGTTCCAATGCCATTCTTTTTAAAAAATGAAAAACCGGTCGTTCCGGTCTTGTCGGCGGTGTCAGTTTTGATCTGCGATCTGCGCTTAAAAGCACATGCAAATCACCAGTGGGTCCCCTAGGGGGTCCCATAGACTGCACTGGTTCTTTTAAACAGGAAATATCGATTTTCAGTACAAAGGAGAGGTCATATCGCCTTTCATTAAACACAAGCATAAGATCACATTTCTCAAACTAATGTTGGCAACTAGCAGACAGTACAGTTCTGTCAACAATTCTGCTTGCAAACACCCCCAAGGACTGCACTAGACCCACTTAAACTGATAGCGAATAATTCAAAGATTTATTATTTATATCTCCATACAAAAATGACTGATTTTGAACTTCAGCCGTTTGGTGTTTTCAGATGAAATAGCTGCTAGTATGCCAATTCTGCCAAAAAAGGATTCCTGTTTACATATATAAGTGGCCTAAGCTACAAACACAAGTTCAGGCTGTCCATCTGTGTGGAAATAACAGCTTCCTATGGTGACATTGCTGCTGCTGCTGCTGCCTTCTCCAGGTGGCTGTTAGAGTGCCCCCCACCTGCTGTACAGAACATAGCGGCCAGGCGGCTGTTAGAGTGCCCCCTACCTGCTACAGGAAGCGTCCAGGACAATGTTCTCGATCCGCCCGACCAGCGAGTCCATGTGCGACTTCCCGCTTTCCTTCCAGGCATCTTCCAGAACCGAGCCGGTTAGCTGCGGACACAGTAAGTCCCGGAGACTGAGAACGGCCCACAGACACGCTCACAAAGGACTGAGCGTCAGCCGAAACCAGTACAGCCTCCACTTTTACAATCCTCACTTTTTAAATGCACTTAAACAACACCAGTCCCAGATCTGTCTGGATATACAGTCAAGCCGGAAAGTCTCCCCACCCTTTCACCTTCTCCACGTTTTATTACGTTACAGACTTATACTACAATAGATTGAGTTCATTTTTTGCCTCAAACATCTACACACAACACCCCATAATGACAATGTGAAAAAAGTTTTTTTGAGATTTTAGCAAATTTATTAAAAATAAAAAAATAAAATTTCTTATTTACATAAGTATTCATACCCTTTGCTTTAACGTATTTTTAAAGTATCATATTTCATATTTGGTCGCATATCCTTTACATGCTGTTACTTCCTGAAGTCTGTGACCATCAACATAAAAAAAACTGTCGATATCTTATTTTCAGGTACTGTTACAAGCGATACTATAACCTCTCTGCATTTGAATGGATCTCTATGGAAATTGGGGGGTGAGACTAGATTCAGCTGTAAATTACACTGGTACAGTATGGAACACATGGCTGGCTAAATGGCTGTAAGTTATCAAGGGTCTGAGCTATCAAACGAGCCCCAAACCATCACTCTGTTGCCAGATATGGAGTAGATGTGGATGGATCACTTTAAGGGTTGTTTCTCCTGACTTTTTTCCCCATAGAGTTCTATAGGAAAATGAGTCCGGAGAAATAACCCTTGCAGTGATCCATCCACATCTACTCCATATCTGGCAACAGAGTGATGGTTTGGGGCTCGTTTGATAGCTCAGACCCTTGATAACTTACAGCCATTTAGCCAGCCATGTGTTCCATACTGTACCAGTGTAATTTACAGCTGAATCTAGTCTCACCCCCCAATTTCCATAGAGATCCATTCAAATGCAGAGAGGTTATAGTATCGCTTGTAATAGTACCTGAAAATAAGATATCGACAGTTTTTTTATGTTGATGGTCACAGACTTCAGGAAGTAACAGCATGTAAAGGATATGCGACCAAATATGAAATATGATACTTTAAAAATATGTTAAAGCAAAGGGTATGAATACTTATGTAAATGAGAAATTTTAGTTTTTTATTTTTAATAAATTTGCAAAAATCTCAAAAAAACTTTTTTCACATTGTCATTATGGGGTGTTGTGTGTAGAATTTTGAGGGAAAAAAGGAATTTAATCAATTTTGGAATATGTCTGTAACGTAATAAAACGTGGAGAAGGTGAAAGGGGTGGGGAGACTTTCCGGCTTGACTGTATATACGGTAGAGCCCCAGAAGCCTGTACTGTTCATAGCAGAAATACATCAATTTTAAACAAATTCTTTATTTATTGTTCATTGCCTTTAATTTAAAGGCTACTCTCATTTTGTAGCTCTGAAAATAGCTTAAATTAAGAATGAATCAAACTATCTGTAATCCAAGTTTTCATAAGAAAATTTTTTTCCCCGTTCCCAAATATGCAACTTTTCAGGGACCCGCAATTTTCCTTCCTTCCTTCCTGTTACTTCCTTCGTTACTTCCTTGCTTCTTTCCTTGCTTCGTTACTTCCTTCCTAAACCGTGTGTCTTGCTCTGGCCCTTCTCTATATCATATTGTTTATTTTCCACGCAGCGTTACTTAGCAATATCGGTAAAAAAAAAAATCCCCTTTTGCCTAATTTTGATAGTATTTAGAGTTAATTTTATTAATGGAAATGTGACTCATTTCAGTTTAATTCATTGTGATGAAATGTAATCTGGTTTAATACCCTGTTGGTTTTACTGGTCAGTGTGCATCTCTGAGGCTCAGCCGTGTCACGCGCGTTGGGCCACGCTCTCTGAGCGCTCACCTTCAGCAGTTTCACAGCGCATATGAGATTCCCATCCACGGGGTTGGAGAACAGCGCGTCCGTCAGGTCTTTCAGTGCACTGAGAAGGATCTCTGCGCGAGACGGGGGGCCTTTCCTGCTCTTAACCTGAGAGAGACGGGCCAGCTCTTAAAAACCACGCACAGCAGGCTCCGCCCACACACACAACCCGGAAGTGATTACGCTTCATTCACAAACACACGCCAACAGGCGAGCCATATGTAAGCCATGCACTTCTGCGGGATTTGACGCAGGTTTATTTTAAAGCCAGACCTGTTTAAACCCCCCTGCTTTGACAGAAGTACCAGGCAGAGCTAAGTTCAGGCTACTTAGGGGTGGGCAGGGTAGTGTAGTGGTTAGGGGACTGGGATTGTAACCAACAGGTGAGGACACTGCTGTTGTACTTAACCTGAATTGTTTCAGTATATATCCACTGTATAAATGGATACTACCATCTGCGTAAATGTGTCTGCTAAATGCCTGTAATCAGGGTATGAAATTAACTTTTTCACCCACTGGCCAGAGTGTACTTGTGGATTCTAAAAATCAACATTTTACCGACCTTGTACAATATAACCCGTCCTGGTTGGTTACCGGCCAAAGTGGCTGCTAGAGTAAAGCGTTTTTTAACAGCCACAATCAGAATTTTACCAGCATTTGGCTGGTGGCCGGTTTTGATTTCACATCCTGCCTGTAATGTAAAGCAATGGGACTGAGGAGACGGGTTCTGGATAAGAATGTCAGTAAATGGCAGTAATGTAATGTAAAGTAATGGGACGCAGGAGACGGGTTCTCACCTCCAGGTTGAGGTAAAGCTCTCCCAGGAAGAGCACGTATGAGTGGAAGCGTTTCTGCGTGGGCCTCGTCCCCCTTCACCGCCTGCGCTCGCTGCTCGTACTCCGTTTGGCACCTGCCAAACAGAGAGGCGTGGTTAGACCGGCGGGCGATCGCCCCCGAGAGCGTGCGGCGTACGGGAGATAAACAGAGAGTCGCGGTTAGACCGGCGAACAGTCACCCTTACACACGTTCTGCATTTTTACACCTTAAAATCTGTGTCATCAACTACTTTAACTAATCAATTGAGTGCCGACTAACCCCCGGTTCACACAACGAGCAATTTCTTGGAAGTCGATTTATTTTCTATGAAGCGAAAAGACCCGAACAACTGGGCGACCTGAGCGACACAAACCAATCAATCAATCAATCCAATCCAATCCATCTATCTATCTATCTATCTATCTATCTATCTATCTATCTATCTATCTATCTATCTATCTATCTATCTATCTATCTATCTATCTATCTATCTATCTATCTATCTATCTATCTATCTATCTATCTATCTATCTATCTATCTATCTATCTATCTATCTCAGTGCTTTAACATAACTACAGAAAACTTTGTAGCTGCGTGAGATCACTAAGAGGGCACTACAGGAAGCAGTTGCCCCTCCCTCAACATAGTGCATGGAAAAAATGTAAGTTACACATTGGTGAGTCGAGCATTAAGCTCATACAGGACTCTGCAATGTTTGGGAATGACATTGTCAAACGGGAAGCAGACCTTTGGAGAAGCAGCTTCCGGAAATTTCCGCCGGGCGGGCTGAGGGTCAGGTGATGCGACAGGTAGTTGCAAAGCCGCGCTCCTGTATAGGCGAAGTTCGGGATAGACGTCGACTGCCAGAGACAAAAAGCACGGAGTCAACATGCGAACAGGAAGTACTCCAGAAACACTTCCTGCACAGCGCCACACCTCCCTGTCACCGCCCCGATTAAAGGTAGCACTAGTCCTGATGCATTCTCAATTAACATAATACTGTGGTTTTTAAGAAAGAACTGAGGCTATATTGTACGTCACTAAAATATATATATTAAAAAAAAAGTTATTAATAACATTGTTTCCTTAGATTTATTTGAAAACCCCTTAGCTGATAGCTACCTAAGATATTATTTTATTTGAATTTATTTTACCTTATTTTCTTTTGTATGTTTATATAGTGTGCTTCAATTTGTAAAAATAAATAAATAAATAATACAAAATTAACATAAAACTGCAGACTTGCATGGTAACATGTAGACTCAGGGCTCATACCTGTGTATAGATGAGTTCCAACAGCTCATGCAGGGTCTCCTCAGTGGTGACCCAGCCATTGAGGGTGGCTGTGATGGCCTCAATCTCCAGCTCAAAAGAGGCAGGTGAAGCGTTCAGGTGATTGAGATACTCCTGCACCAACTCTGCCAAGGTGACCTCTGGGTAATAGCTGTCCGAGCCATCCTCGTACGTCGATTCCTTCACAACCAACAGACAAGGATAGGTGGAGGAGATAGTATTAGTAAAAAAAATAAAATGCTTCCGACACAAAGGGGATTTATGAAGTAAAGTACACACGTGGGTCAATCCATACAGTAATGTATATATGGGTCAATCCGTGCCAACTCAACCACAGCCATTTCTTTACTTAAAAGACCTCCCAACAGAAGTTATTTTGGCTAAACATGGTCAGGAAATGCCAAGAGGTCTCATTACAAAGTGTCTTACTGTAGCCAGACAGGGAATAAAGACTTTGGCCTACTGAACATACAGCAATAGCAACATTTTACAACCTGCATTCCCACAGAGTTTTCGGCTAGGCTACAACTGAGGGAAAAAAAGCATTAGAAAAAGAAGTCACAGAAAGTTTTAGTGACTACTATGGATACTCGCACTCTGTGTGGTTTGCAGTAACGGATTTGACCCATCTGGTCTTCTACAGGCAGCGATCAAAAACAGCATACAGGCTAATACGCCACACCCACGATCCTCATCCTGGAGAGCTGCACACTTTGACTGTAGTTGTTGTTACTCTGCACTTAATCGATCAATGAATGCAGAAGATGACACACTTAACTCAACTCATCCGGTTTCTTGGGTCTGGAACTGGTTGAACACAACAGAACCAGAAAACCCTGGAGCTCTCCACACAAACCACTGGACACCCATTTAGTCTGCTTCACCATCACACTCGGGAGTCTGTAGTACCAGGTGAAATTCTGCCTCACCTGGTAAGGGGTGTAATTCTTTGGGTAGAACTCCGGGGCGTTGGCGGAAAGGCTGGAGTTTCGGGCGAGGGAGTTGCCGGTCTGTGCTTTGAGGGCGGCGGGGCTGTGGTAGCTCTGTGCTGCGTGCGAAGCTTTGGCTATTCTTCTATCCCCTGGAACACATGCAACAAGACGCATGCACGGTTTATGCATTTCAATGGCAGGGTTTCGCTCTTCAAAGAGAATCTCTGGCCAAAGGCGTAATTCGGTAATGGTCAGTCTTACCCTAAAAAACAAGTCTGATCTCCCGATGCCATTCAAAACTGCTGTAAATGCAGCGTGACAAAGATTTCAAGTCTTAGAAAGTTTTGCATGCATAATAATGAGTTCATAACAGAGTGATGCAATATCGGATCTCAGCAGGTTTATTAGATCCCCTCGACATACAGCTCTTTTAATTACAGGGAACACTCATATCGGTTTTGACTGTAGCTTGTTGGAATGTCATAGCATATGTATACGGTATCTGCTAACTTTACTAGGCAGCGCTGAACGTTTCCTCTCCATCGCCAAACCGGACAACCAATGCAATGAACTCTGATCACGGCACTCGTTACATTTTCACACCAATGGGAATATTACAGTGGCGAGAGTGTTATCTTGTTCGGCGTGGGAACTGAACCTTGATCTCACTCCCCAGAGCAGTGAAATTACATCATCGCCAAAAGGCCAAGCCCCTTGACAAGGCGGAACGTGCTTCTGTAACGTTCTTCCGAGCGATTTCAATCTGCCTGACAACCGTCATTGCTCAAGTATTTTTGTCATGTCTTTCTTTATTTACCTGGACGTATGCCCGGAAGTTATAAATATAGCCAGCAGCAACACAGCTGAAAATGACGTCCGCATTTCCATGCAGCACCAAATAAACGGTATATATACTTATATAAACGTTATATATTTTTTTAAGCAGCTCCATTGAACACCTCCAGTTGCAGAAAGGTGTGTGGCTGCTGGTAGGTTGTGTTTGTGTGTGTGTGTGTGTGTGTGTGTGTGTTGCCCACCAGGGAAACATGCACGTGCGTCTTCTCAGACATTACGCCAAGTTAACGTAATAAGGCCCATATAACTCAACCTGTAATTCAATGACATACGCTTGGTTACCTAAGATGGTTAACCTTTGCATTTAAGCTCAATTCAAATTACGTTTTTCCTCATCAGTGCCTCATCTACCAAAACAAGCAATCCGTTATTTGAAGGTTGGCTAATGTTAGCGTTCCAGCTAAATCCTTAAATTACCGTGTAAATGAACAAACCTGTGACTACAAGCACTTTACATAGCGACTGTAATGTTACGTTAGTAGGCTACTATTTCTTTGTCAGATTTGCTTGCTAGCAAGCTGGCTCGCCATTTTCTTCATTTGAATATATTAGCAATGTAAGTAACGTTAGCCTAGATTAGTTGTTTGTTTCTATAGCGGTCTGACGCAGTCATTTCTAATGGGAAAAGGCTAAATTACGTTAATCGATCAGCGTTAAATTGCACAACGTTAGACCACAACTTGGTCGCCATCTATTAATTTGTGCCCGTCTAGTCAGCTAGCCCAGGGAGACACAGCAACAGCAAGCATGAGGACACTTTGACCGCTGTTTTCTCTCACACCTCCAGCTGCGCTGAGATTGTTGTTCTCTACCGATGGCGGTGACGTCCGCGGCTGTCTTAGCGGTTCACGTTGATTGAAGAACGGCGCTTTGGCGTCTCCCTCGTCTGGTTCAGGGAGCCGCCCGCTCTCCTGCTCTCCGAGGCCGGGACTGTTAGGCTTCAACCGGTTCCGACCTGCCCCGGGCGCCCGATCAAAATCGTCTGTCATACCAGCGTGTGAACAGGAACAGGCCTTATTCACAGGTCGGTACCATTCGAGTCACCACCGTAAATACGCTGGGGGGGGGGAAATATTATTTTAACCGCACACTGTTTCTGGCCTGGGACGTCTTTCCGCATACGATCGGCCTGTACCTTTTGCTTTATTTACAAATGTTTGCTATAGCGGAAGCACTTTGACGGTGCGACTTCCTGCAACAACAACAATTTAGAATGGCCAAGAATTTTTTTATTGAGCAACCACTTGGCCAGATTGAGTGAGGGGAACGTCCTGGCGACAACTAGTGGGTCGGAGTATGTGAGCAGTCACGTTATTTCCGATTGATTTCCAAGAACTGTAGGCTAATAATAATCATAATAATAATAAATATAGCTGCAAGCAGCGATACACAGGGTCCAAGCAAAAGGTTGTAATCATGTTACATTACTACGAAGGAAGCTTAACATAGCCAGGGTTTCTTTGCATGAGCTGGCTTCAGAAAGCCTAACCACCGCAATCTGGCTTAACCAGTACTATGAACATGATTATCAAATTGCTAAATGAACACGGGCTTTATTAATCAAGGTACATGCTCGTTCCCATAAAAGGGGCGGTGGCTGCAACAACGAGCCTATAGCGGTGCAGCATGGACTGTACTAGAGCAAAGTATTTCTCTCCTGTGGGGAAAAAAGACTGATACGGACAGATATAATGGACGGATAAGAACATGAAACAATCATATGAGCAAAAAGCAACACCGTTGCCTCCAACAAAGCCAGGAAGGAGCTTTTGCAAAAAAAAATGCTCATCATGTAGGTTAAATTCGTTAGGCTAGTTAATACCTTATTCACCTTATCACTTGTAACAAATAAATCTATACTCTCAGTACATTGTCATACAGTTTATTTCTAATGTGACAACTGTACTACTACATTCTAGAGCTCCTAAACTTTAAACTTGATACAGCATGTTTAAAATATTGCTGAAGCAATCACATCACATTCATAAAAAAGTATCTCAAGCATTTTCCGGAACTCAGAAAATCTTTTGCGGAACTCACTAATGTCGCCCTGCGAAGAGATTCCCTCAGTACTATCCGCACATGTCTCTACGGAATCCTTTGGAATGGAGACGCCTTTTCCAAAGCCAAGGAGTTGATTGGTCAAAGGGCGGTGCTTTTATATGTTTCAATCTGTTATCCTGAACATAACCTGCCCCGAAGCAGGCTCGCCGTGCAGAGTAAGTTGCCGTGGCAGTATACCCCGATTAAAAGTGAGTCGGCTTTGTGATACAGAAAACCCAGGGTTGAAGCTTAATTTAGCTCGCTATCCCCTTAATCTCGCTACGTAGTATACCCCTCTGGTGGGATTCCAACCCGGGTCTCCCGCATCAAAGGCATATCGCTCTAACCACAAAGCCATTGCAGATGTTGCACCCAACGGGGAGAATTATTTGAGGGTATGGAGCATTTTTGATGAAGAATTTGGCAGGAAAAAGAATAACTTTATTAAAACTTTATTTGTTTCACTCATTTAAGTACTAGTGAATCAGTGAATAGGTAATAGAGTAAAATGTCTTTGCCTTTGCAATAATGTGAACAGAACATTATTAAGTGTGAAAAGCATAACAAACTTTTTTTTTTCATCGAAAAGAAAAGTAACCTTTGGTGGGCCTACCTGGTGTGGATCAAACCTGGGTCTCCCACATACCAAGCCATTGCTCTTACCACTAAGCCATAATGGATACCCTGTGGTGGCCCAGTGCTTGATCACGACACAAAAGTTTCAATGTTTAAAACATTGATTTTTCAAGAATTTATTAATTAAAAATACATATCATGCTCTATAGCGCCACTATTTGATTCAGTGTGGCCAATACTTTAAAGTTTGGCTCTTCATGTGAGTGCTAATATAGCTACCAGATTTCATCAATATGCTTCAAACCATTTAGGAGTTATTAGTATTTTTGAGGTAAACCACACCCACATCAATTTTTATTGGTTTACTGCGGCCATGTTGTTTGAAATATCAGATTTCTTTATAGTAACTTTTAAGAGGACCTTTATCTGAACAAATTGGTGATTGTTCCATGTTGATAGATCAAACATTCTAGGGGGAGATGTTTTTTAAAGGTTTTTCAATAAATTCAAAATGGCTGAAAATACAAAATGGTGAACCTTATGACTCCTAAGCAATTTGTCCATAGGGAGACACATCTTCTGATGTAGAATGTTAGTGTCTATCTGCAAAGGGGCAGAAGTTATGATTGTTTGAATATTGGAAATTCAAATGACAGTTACAACGCCACCAAGTGGCCAATCAGTGCCAAAATCGCTATGTGGCCATATGAAACCACCTCCTACTAAGGTGCCAAGTTTCATAGTTGTCAGTTTTGTGGTTAGGCCAAAACTAGGGACAGAGGGAAATGGTAATAGCATTTCCAAAATGGTGGCCAATCCAAGATGGCAGCGACATGTATGGTACATACATATGTTCCAGATGAGGAAATTGATCACTACAGCAAGTTTTAAATGTCTAAAAGATAATGGTGATTTTAAATTAATTTATGAATTTAAAAAAATATATTATGCTCTATAGCGCCACCATTTGATTCTATTGAGCCAATACTTTAGTTTGGCTCATAATGTCAGTGCAAGTATAGAAACCAAATTTAATTAATATCCATTGAAGCATTTTTGGAGTTAGCATTTTTGTGACTAGCCACGCCTACAACAGTTTTTATTGGCTTACTGTGGTCAGGATATTTGGACTATCAGCGTCTTTTATAGTAACTTTTTAGAGGACCGTCCCCTGAACAAACTGGTGTGAGTTGCATGTTGATATGTCAAATGGTCTCAGAGGAGATAGATTTTAAAGGTTTATCACAAAATGCAAATTTGCAAAAAAATCCGGATTCCCTTAAAAATACTATTCACACACTATGCTATTATAGGCTTACCTGCATCTATACATTCTTACATATTTATAAATGCACAAACTGAATAATATATTGTCACATACAGTTGACGAGGCTTAGAAAAACTATTTGACATTGCATTTGAAAAAAACAAACAAACAAAAAAAAACAATATGTTAAATGGAATTCTAATCTTATTCTGAACAATGTCTGACAATCTTACCTAACGGAAAGCATATGACCATTATGACCCAATAAAATGTGAACGCATTCGTCATGATTTCTTCCGGGTAGCTGCTGGCAAACCGTGAACGCGCCGCTCACTGTCTCCTGCAAATAATTTAAGGTCAGTAATGTTAGTCAGTGATCCCTCGGTGTTTTGGTGTGTAAATAATATGCACAAGAAACCTATTTGTTAGGTGCACGTTGGAATAGGTTTTTGGCAGTCTATATATGAAAAGCAGTGTGCGGTATAAGGCTATAATTTGCAGCCGACTACACAGCTGTTCTGAAAAGCGGTGTCAGTCGGACTCGGAAACACGGCCGCGATCGTAGGCTAACATACATGCGAGCCTTTCAATTCCAAGGGGAAAAAAAACACTGAACGGTGGAAATGGATTGTCTTGTCAAAATAACAGTTTGTTCATCCGATAATGCTGAGTTATCTGCTGGCTTGTGGCGCTCAGTTTTCTCGCCGGTTAACAAGCTAACGGGCTATTTTAGCCTCTGCGCCTTTGTTTTTGACTAGGTTTGAATGAAGTGTCCGACTATGTAGAAAATGTGGGATAGCCTAACTTAATAGCCTATTTGCTGTTGGGTAAGGGACCAAGTGAGTTAGATAATCCGCGAAAGTTAGCATCTGTGTCATCTTGGTAGGTGGCAGGCAAGCAAGTAAATGAATATTACTTGATTGATAATGGCGGGCTTTATTTGTGAATGACTTTTAAATGTCCTCTTCGAAACATAAGTTAGGCTACTTGGCTACACTGCTTGCTAAAAACGAACAACAAATGCATGGTTTCTAGGGTGATTTGCAAACAATACATTCCATTCTGCTGCTGCAGCTAAATCGTGGAGAGACTTTGTTTGGAATAATTTGCTACCTCGTAGGCTACGAAACGATAACTGAATCCCAGATTAAGACCAGACTATTTCCCCCACCAGCGCGAACCGCTTAGCGAGGCCGGCCCGACTAGCTACTGCTTTTTGGGGTCTGCTGACGTGTTAACGCACGTGCCTCCATTCATTTACCGGGCAGAGCATTTTTTCAATCCTCCGGGGTGTGCGAAAAATATGACGTCGTCTAAAAATAATTTGAGGACATTGCCCTGTTTAATGGCATAGCCGACTCACCGGTGGGTGGATGTAAAAATTCGGGTTAAAAAGCGGTGCACGTGGCAAGTATATTTTTGCCTAGACCCCCTCCCCCCTGAATACATTAACATGGTCTTATTATGGCCATATCAAAGTCCTTTATGCAGCTGCATTATTTTTTCTTTCGTTTTCATACGGTTTCATTACCTCCCATTTGACGTCTAATTATGGATGTCACGCCGATTCAGTAGTAAGCCGGGACAGGAGAGAATGCGCGTGGGCTGCAGTTACACGAAAGATTTGTGCAAAGAATGAACAACTGCAATCGAAACGGCAATAGAAACAGACCGTCAAGTCAGTGTTTGGAGGCGTGAGAAAACCGCAGGTGGTTTATTTCGGTGCTGAATACTGGGAAAGAGTCCTCCCGCTCACAACAGTCAAGACAATGTGGCAGGGCTCAACCGCTTTAGTGATTCTACCTGTAATTCTCAATTAAAGACGTGTTTAACTGGCTGTATTAACGCGGCATCCCCTAAAGTATCTAAGCTTGCTCTGAGGTAGAAGGAGATGCATGTGTGGGGCATTTGCCATATGCGGTGTGCTTCTAAAAATGCCACGACAGGAATTTCAGTCATTTTTGAAGAGCGAGCACTTGCTACTGCTGCCCTTGTTGAAACGGCCAGTATCCATAAATCAATATCATTACAACCTCTGCTTGGAACCACTGCGGACTGAACTATACTAGAATGATTCGGATGAACGACCCTGATGTAGCGTTTCGGATGCGTTTCAAAGAAGCTGCCTAATAAAGGAACGCCCCGCTAGTGTTTCGGGGTGATTTTACTCTGTCCTTGACTGTTTGAACTGTTTACAGTGCACATCGTTTGAGCTGGATTTGGCCCGGCGGGAGGGAAGTAATAGAGTGTAATAGAGAGGGAAAGAGATTCAGGATTTGCAGTGATGCTTTTACTGAGGTAATGGCTCTCCCAGTGAGAGTAGCAAAGGCCAGCATGGTCAGGAGACAACAAAAAAAGAAGAAGAAAAAAAAAAAAAGCTCTGTTAAATGATTAAAGAAAAATGTAAAGGAGTCTTCTTTCTCGCCCCCCGCCCCCTCACAATGTCCTAATGCCCTTGTGCATTCTTCTGTGGGTAACAGGTTCTGCCTACTGGTTTCACCTTTATAGTCATGTGTGTGTGTGTGTGTGTGTGTGTGTACGGCAGAGGTCAGCTTGGCTGGTGCGGGCAGGGGCCGGTGTTTAGGGTACAGTGAAGCATGCTGGGATAGGCTGATGTGCTCAGTGCTGCGTGTGTGTGTGTGTTTGTGTGTGCGCTTGCAGGAGGCGGATAGTTCTGGCAGCACAGCTCCATGGCGAGCCTTCTCCGTGTGGTGGCTGCTAGCTGCACCAGCCCTCTGCTCAGCGGAGTAGCCTGCGCCAGGCTGCAGAGCGCCCGGGCGCCCAGGAAAGCATGCCTACGGTTCTTCAGGACCCACCAGCAACTCGGCCGCTGCGTCAGCCCAGGTAAAAAACCGTCAGCCAGGTGAGAGGAGGCGCCAACACCTGGTTTGTCCCCTACCTGCTGCGCGGGTCAATTCTCCTGCCTGTACCGCTGTACAACCATCCTGTTGTGGCTGTAAAATATTAGACATATTGCAGACTCTACACTTTTTTTTTTCTCCTGTTTTATGCATTTTGAAAGATTTTTTTTATGCTACTGTTTAATGTTACCTGTGGCCAGTTTGACATTGCTTTTTTTTTTTAACTGACTTTGTGGGGGAAAAACAAGCTTTTGTGTTTCTGACTTTGTTCATTACTTTGAATTTAACTTTTTTTATTTCTGAAGTTAAGTTATGCACATGAGGTCTCGCTTTTTACAGTCTGTTTAATTGAATCCTTTGCTTGTGGGCTGAACAATGAGCCTCTCTTTCCACCTGGTCTGAGCCGCACCTCGGAATGCTTTTTCCAGGACACTGTAGAGGACAGAAGTGGTGACTTCTGCTTAACGTTTTCCTCTGCTGCCCCCCCACACTGCTCTGACTGTTGATGAATGAGTCCCAGGATGCACCTGTGAGGGCCGGCTCGATTGGAACCTCGCCATTCATGGCCCGCGTCCTGATTTTGCTCTGCGGGGGGGTAGTGATGACAGCTGTCGGGCTCTATTTCTGGCACACTCCCAAGCGGAATTTAGGGCCAGGGGAATGACACTGCAGACACGACACTCACACACTCCCACAAGCTGGAGGAGAAAGTATGTCAGGCCAGAGAAGGGTATTTTTATGAGGTGCTGATTCCTGCTTTTCCTTGAGCTGAATGTGTGAGTGCTCGAGACGGAAATGCAAACTGCACTTTGGCTGTCAGAACCCCTTTTTTTTTTTTTCCCTTTTCAAAATATTTTCAATACTTTACCCTTTGTCCTCTAGATTAGAGCTTTGAAATGTGAAATGTTCTAGAACTAAATGTCATTCCGATCTTTTTTTTCTCAAAAAGATATCCATCCACAGAGCACTTGTGGTTTGTCCTGAGACTGAGCTTCATTCTGTTCAGAAGTTATATATATATATATATTCACTGTGTAAAATAAAAAGACACAGGCTGGAACAAGATGGCCCCTCTCCTCCTGAAGCTCCATGTTTTGGGCCCGGCTCCTCTGGGCTGTTGGACTGTTGTGACAGACACTCTAAGCCTGCCGTTATCTGTAGATCAGGCTGTGAGGGAATTTTCCATGGTGGGTGTTGTGATGGCACACCTAACCCCTTTTAAGCTGTAAACACCAATATGTCATTAGAATGTTCTTTGACTATGTAACAATCAATAGCCTACTGGTAATTGAAAGCAATGGAGTTCTAGAACTCTGACTTCCAAAAACCTTCTCTTCAAAGGGTTAAGTCAAGACTCTGGGTTAGCTGATGAGCATTTGTTCTGGTACAAAGATAAATCCTCCCAGCCCTTCTTTTATGAATATGCTTCTAAAGCGGCAGTAAAATGAGCTCTCTTAGACATTTTTAAAAAGGGCTTAAATTACAGTTGTTTTTTTTCAGGAAAGTGCAGTGTATGAGAAGGTGGTGATTCTTGTACCCTTATGCTCACATCTGTTTTCCCTATGCTGAGAGGGAGGGAGAGAGGGAGGAGGGGTGTGTAAGAGGAAGTGTAGCTACCACCGGGCCTGAAGACGGAACCTTTTTAGTCATGCAACCTGTTTTGCTCCTGATTCTGCAGCTTGGAAGCATTAAACAGACATGCACACACACACACACACACACACCCTTCTGTAACAGCAGCAGTGCAAGATGGTTGAGGACAGCTTGTATATTATATACGGAGTTTCTCCTTTTCCATGCTGCACAACACTGTAACCTGTGAGAAATGTTCTGCGTGGGTTTTCTGTTTGTGCGTCATAACTGGAAAAACAATGTCCTGTTCAGTGTTTATGTTCAGGCTCCAAGGTCAAAGATCTTTTTAATTGACTGATGTTTGGCAGACGTCTGTCACAGTATGTACAAGTCCCTTTTTTAGGTGAGGCTTATGTTTTAGTAGGAACAGTTTTGTGTGGTTTTGGTAGTTGTATTGTCTAAACTCAAGGTGCAATAAAAAAGCAGGGATTGTAAAAATCAAGCAGACAGGTTTTTGTGTTGCTACATTCCAGCTGCTCAGTTTGCTTTTTTAAAATTTAATTAAATTATTAATTTTTAAAAAGCTCCCTTTCCAACACTCAAATAGCAGTGTTTCAGCTGGAAGATATACAAACATTGTGCTTAATTTCAATGTGTGACTGAGCCATTCTGAACCGCAGAGTAGGTGGTTTATGAGTCACTGAAAACACACACCGCTTTGGAATGGGCAGCAAAGCATTCTGATTGGTTCATCCAAGTTGGCGAATGGCAACAAATGCTAGCTACACCCGTTAAGTGGTCATGAGATTTCCCTCTCCCACCCCTACATACTTTGCTGTTTTGCTGGTCCCTGCTACCTCAATACAAGTTTGTGACTTCATATCATTGGGGATTTGATTATTTGTAGCCACTCACTTGTCAAAATTGCTCACACTTGATTAATCCTGTCTCTGGGGCTGTGTCTGAATCAGAGCCCTATCTACTGCGCCCTGTCTCCTGCGAAGAGTGCACTGGCAGAAGTGTGCTGTTTAATGTGCACTGTTTAGCAGGACGTGAAAAATATCCGCTAGACTATTTCCAAACCGTACTGTGGAAGTGTCGTAAGCAGGTCATAAGACGTCCCACCAGTGTTGCCATGTCCGCGGTATTACAGCTAAATTGCGATACTTTCAAAGTGCAGTCACGGGTAAAAATGAAAAGTCGCAAAGCACGCACTTATTTTAAAAAGTAAAAACCTGATGATTTCGATTTAAAATACGGTTTCGGTTAAAAATACCCTATAAATTGGCTAGTTTTGAGTCGCCATTTGGCTGGAAAGTCTTACAAGATCTGGCAACCCAGCGTCCCACTCTTGCGCTGCCATGTCACGTGTTGTTTTTGTTGTATTTGAAGGATAACATCAGCGAAGCTGAGCCACATTTTTCAAAAAGGAAACTTCACGTCCTATTCATGTGACCAAAATGTTCGTGTACTTCTTGAAAAGTGTGCTCCCGAATGTACTCAGCGAAACCCCGGAAGTAAGTGTGTCATCCGGGTGTTTGAAGTATACTGCAATTTGAAAAAGATTTGCGTACTCTACGACTTTCTCGCCCTATCTACTCACCAAGGATACTCAACAGTGTGGAAGAGTGCTGATTCGGACACGGCCCAGGTGTTCTGGGTCAGATCAGCCATTTTGATTATTGGGTCCCAGCTACATGATTGCCTTTATTTCCCAGATTTACAATACCAGCTTGCCGAAGCAGAGACACCCTCACCATAAGCCTGTGTACTACACACACGCCTTCAATTGTAACCCACATTTGGCTTAGATACGCCCTCAACTTTTACCCAAGTTTGGCAAAGATACGCCCTAAACTTTATCCAAAGTTTGGTGAAGATACACCCTCAACTTTAACCCAAGTTTGGCACAGATTTGCCCTCAACTTTAACCCAAGTTTGGCACAGATATGCCCTCAACTTTAACCCAAGTTTGACGCAGATACGCCCTCAACTTTAACCCAAGTTTGGCACAGATTTGCCCTCAACTTTAACCCAAGTTTGGCACAGATATGCCCTCAACTTTAACCCAAGTTTGACGCAGATACGCCCTCAACTTTAACCCAAGTTTGGCACAGATACGCTCTCGACATGAATCCAAGTTTGGCACAGACACGGCCTGAAATTGATCCAAATTTTGGCACATACACACCCTCAACTTTAGCCCAAGTTTGGAACAGACACACCCTCAACTTTAGCCCAAATTTGGCACAGACACGCCCTCAACTTTAGCCCAAGTTTGGTACAGGCTTGTGGCTCCTGGGAGAGGTTGAGTCGGGTCAGGAAATCCATATTTAAAAAAAGCACACTGCATACACCTCATTGACATTCACACCAGCTATATAGATGACTCAAGTGACTACGTCACACTGGTTTCGGAATTGACTTCCCCATTCATTTAGACCATAGACATTAACTAAAACTTACTTTTAAACAATTTCTAGTGATTGTGTCTTACCCTCAATTCCCTGGATTGTTTAATATAACGCCCGTTCGCAAAATGTCGTTTTTCTGGACCAGCTTCGAGTATATTTTACGTTTTAGTATTTTTTTATGAATATACCAGCGCTGGCACTGTTTAAAAACTCAACGTCCCATAATTCCCTCCGGACGGTCAATGAAGTAATTGGGCGAATTATGCACTGCCAAAAATGTCCAGACGAGATATCTGATTGGTCTCGAACCACACGTGCGTTGCGGTAATGGATATGTAGTCCGTTAAAGTGGACTACAAAGCGAACTACAATCATTAATCCATTTCTTAAAAAAAAAAAAAAATTGGAACATGCGATGTATGGTCGATATCCTTATACCACACAGGCTAATCCAGGAACGTTTCGGCTCATTGTATAAATCATATTTCAAGAAATAGTCGATGGTCTCCGAAGCCCTATCTGTCATAGGGAATTGACTTCCGAAACCAAACTCCGCCCACGTCCACTTGAGTACTCCATATTAAAATGCATTCGATTAGACGGCCAGTCTTCAGTCGTATGGTGAGTTCTAAGACACGCCCCTAACTCAACTCATGAGCCATGCCTCTTGTTGCCCCCCCCCCCCCCCCAGGTGTCCCATACAAGCAGCTGACAGTGGGCGTACCAAAAGAGATCTTCCAGAATGAGCTGCGGGTGGCGCTATCCCCCGTGGGTGTGGAGGCCATGGTAAAGCAGGGCTTTAACGTGGTGGTGGAATCCGGGGCCGGAGATGCCGCCAAGTTCTCAGACGACCACTATACCCAGGCCGGGGCGGCCATTAAGGACGCAAAGGAAGTGCTGGCGTCCGACGTGCTGGTCAAGGTACGGGAACAGAGGGGGGCTTCTGTGTATCATTATGATAAAACGGGGGGGGGAGGGGTTTAGGGGCGGCAGTGTGGTATAATGGTTAAGGAACTGGACTTGTAACTGAAAGGTTGCAGGTTCGATTCCCAGGTAGGACACTGCCGTTGTACCCTTGAGCAAGGTACCTAACCTGAATTGCTTCAGTATATATCCAGCTGTATGAATGGATAAATGCAGTAAGACGTTGTGTAAGTCGCTCTGGATAAGAGCGTCTGCTAAATGCCTGTAATGTAATGTTTAGCATATTGGCATAATAGGGAACTGAACTTGCCACTCTGAGGTTGCAGGTTTGATTCCCAGGTGCTTGTTTTTACTATTGTATCATTACTTTGTTACACAATTTCTTCTTTAAATATCCTGTTGTATGAATGGATTGTATGTAAATAATGTAAGCTGTGTAAGTTGCTTTGGATAAGACCATCTGCTAAATGCCTTAAATGTAATAAAAAGTAGATGTAGATGTGTCATTGTTGGTTGACCTTTCTTGCCGTCTGATTGGCCCTTGACCCGGCTGGTTTTTTTGATTGGCCCCGGTCAGGTGCGTGCCCCCATGTTCAACCCTGCGCTGGGGGTGCACGAGGTGGAGCTGATGAAGGAGGCGGCCACCCTGGTGAGCTTCATCTACCCCGCCCAGAACCCTGAGCTGCTGGAGCAGCTGGCCCAGCGCAAGGCCACCGTGTTGGCCATGGACCAGGTACCCCGCGTCACCATCGCCCAAGGATACGATGCTCTGAGCTCCATGGCCAACATCGCAGGGTAAGCCGGCCTACTGCTTCCAACGTGCTATTAGCAGCTAGCACAGGGACCACCAATGCTGGACATGTTGTACAGCCTCTTACAGTTAATGTTAGCATGTTAGCTGTAAGAGGCTATTGCTAACATGCTCTATGAAGCCTGATACAGTTAGTATTGGCACATGTGCCGCTATTGCTAACATGCTTTATAGCAGGGGTGTCCAATCTTATCTGGAAAGGGCCAGTGGTAGTGCAGGTTTTTGTTTTAGCCAAGTGCAAAGACGACTTGATGGAAGACTATGATTAGTTACTTGGTTGAATCGGGTGTCGTAGAGCTGGGCTTAAATAGAAAAACCTGCACCCACACCAGCCTTTTTTTTGTTTTTTTTTGTTAAGATTGGACACCTCTGCTTTATAGCCGATTACTGTTAGCATTAGCACAGAGGCTAATACGGCCAACATTTAAAACATGTACGGTATATATATTTATTGGGGTTTCATGGTGTGCTAATGTTGTTGATGGTATTACATGCAAAAGAGTTTCTCCAGAGTTCAACTGTGGCCAAAATTCCCTGACTGAAGCAGGAGATTTTGTGTGCACAACATTGGATGATTCATTGTTGCTCGCTGGTTTCTGTTCCATGACTCAAACAGTTTTGTTTAGCTTTTTCAATCTTCAGAATGTGTTTACTCCCCGGAGATCTAAGGGCTGTTCTGATTGGGTGTTGGGACTCTGCTTCGGTCAGGAATAAGAGGCGAAAGGGGATTGGCTGCTCATAACATCTATTGGAACAGATTTAGTGGCGTCTGCGGTTTGCATTTCCACTTCCTTTTAATTATTGTAAATGGGTGAATTCCCGCTGACAAATGTTGAATGTTGACTGAATATGTTCTATTTGGCACATGATGCAAGCAGTTATTCGGTAGCACCTAGTGGATTTGTATTTTTGTCCATAAGGAATGAATATGTGCTGTTGTTGAATAGGGAGGTCTTGAGGTCAAAAGGCTGCATTGGCTGAGCGAATGTGTTACACAGGATCAGATCAGATTTAAAAATATATATATATATAAAAATTGAGGCATGTGGAAGCATTTTAGTTAAACTCTCTCATAGGGGGGTTAAAGAGGTTCCAGATGAAGATAGCTACAGATATCCCTGTTGTCTCATTGTGCTGTCAGCGTTTGGTAGAACAACCTTACATATGTTCTGGGAGCGCTCGATTATTAGGAAGTTTTGGACGGATGTTGAAAGGGCATTATCTGGGGCTCACTAACTGTGAAATAAAGACATCTCTTTCCCTTGTTTCTTTTCGGTGATGATTCCAAGCTGGGGTCTTTGATAGAACGCAGACGGCTGCTGGCTACGCTCAATGCGCCGCTGAAAACCATTTTGCTGTTGTGGTTCACTCAGAACCTTCCTATACATAACGTATGGGAGTCTCACTTTTACTGTGTCACTGTCCTAGAGAGATCCAGAGCTTTCATGCCGCGATAGCAGGAGAAACTTGGCCCCGGGCAACATTTTTGTAGACGCCTAATGTAATCCTTTAAGTTGATTTGTTTGTATGCCACATACTTTATATCCGATCTTATGAATTGTTATACCAGCGCACCCATATATAGTTATTTTTTCCCTCCTCTTTCTTTCTCTTGTGTCTGTCTGCCCCCTTTCCTATTTCTTTTCTCTTTTTGACAACAAACAATATACAGTGTGAACAACTTAAAGAATTTGTCTCAAAACAAAAAGTGGAAGCACTGTATTGTATTGTGTATTGCTAAAAGTGTAGATTTAATGGGAAATGGAAGATGAGAAATGGGAAATGTTAAATTTGCTCTATGGGTTTCCTGGTGGAAGGGGGCTAGGCGGACTTGATGATGCTCCTCTCCGAGCGATCCCAAATACGGCAAACCGAAAATAAGTGGGCGAAACGCCCGGACAGTTGCTTGGCTCACTGTTGACTGTAGTGACTGAGCCTGAGCTTCCACGGTGTAAATAAAGGTGGCATTTGCAGCGGATGGTGAGAGTCAGTGGGCTTGATTGATTGATTGATTGATTGATTGGTGCTCTTTCTCTCTGACAGATACAAAGCCGTGTTGCTGGCAGCCAATCATTTCGGCCGCTTCTTCACCGGGCAGATAACCGCAGCCGGGAAGGTGCCTCCAGCAAAGGTACCGATTGGACAGGGCACTCTGTGGGCGGGGCTATCAGTGGACAGGGCACTCTGTGGGCGGGGCTATCAGTGGACAGGTCACTCTGTGGGCGGGGCCATCAGTGGACAGGACACTATGTGGGCGGGGCTATCAGTGGACAGGGCACTCTGTGGGCGGGGCTATCAGTGGACAGGGCACTCTGTGGGCGGGGCTATCAGTGGACAGGGCACTCTGTGGGCGGGGCTATCAGTGGACAGGGCACTCTGTGGGCGGGGCTATCAGTGGGTGGGCCTCTCTGGGCGAGCTGTCAGTGGTTAGGGCTCATTGAACAGGCCTGTCTGCGCAGGTAGATTAGTGAATCTGCAGGCTGTTTAAGATAACTGTAGAGGCCAGTGTATTTTATTGTGGTTGTAAAGAATGAGATTGTGTCTTTCCAGATGGCAAAGTCAGATTGGCTGTTTTTAACAGGACGCTATGATCGGCAATAACCCCAGACTCTTACGGGCTTTGTGATGCTTCTCTCTCTCTCTCTGAAGGTGCTGATCATTGGAGGTGGAGTGGCAGGTCTGGCCGCTGCAGGTACCGCTAGGGCCATGGGCGCCATCGTCAGGGGATTCGACACAAGGTGAGTCTGTGCCAGGGGCGGGTGAGTCTGTACCAGGGGCGGGTGAGTCTGTGCCAGGGGCGGGTGAGTCTGTGCCAGGGGCGGGTGAGTCTGTACCAGGGGCAGGTGAGTCTGTGCCAGAAATGTCAGATCAGTGAGTGGTTAGGATTAGGGCTGATGAAATCTTTTAAGAGCAGAAGGTGGTTACGCTGTTTATGGTCCTCCTTGTCAGTCTGGCCTGAACTGCAGTCTGACTGGCTGTCTGGCTGGTAATAAGTTATCATGGTCTGCAGTCTGGCTCGCTGTCTGGCTGGTAATAAGTTATCACGGTCTGCAGTCTGGCTCGCTGTCTGGCTGGTGATAAGTTATCACGGTCTGCAGTCTGGCTGGCTGTCTGGTTGGTAATAAGTTATCACGGTCTGCAGTCTGGCTGGCTGTCTGGCTGGTAATAAGTTATCACGGTCTGCAGTCTGGCTCGCTGTCTGGCTGGTAATAAGTTATCACGGTCTGCAGTCTGACTAGCTGTCTGGCTGGTGATAAGTTATCACGGTCTGCAGTCTGGCTCGCTGTCTGGCTGGTGATAAGTTATCACGGTGAGCGTAGACGAGGAGATACCGCCCCAGCTTCCCGCTGCCCTCTGCTCAGATAGGGAGGGCAGTGAAAGTTACGGGAGGGCCTTGTGAATCCTGTTGGCTATTAGGCTGACAGCTGCATGATTTTTAGAGCAGCAGGGTGTGCATGTTTTGGTGAGCGGAATATCTATGGTACGGTGACCGGGTGTGCATGTTTTGGTGAGTGGAATATCTATGGTAGAGCAGCAGGGTGTGCAGGTTTTTGTGAGCGGTATATCTATGGTAGGGTGACAGGGTGTACATGTTTTGGTGAGTGGAATATCTATGGTAGAGCGGCAGGGTGTGCAGGTTTTTTGTGAGCATTATATCTATGGTAGAGTGACAGGGTGTGCATGTTTTGGTGAGTGAAATATTTATGGTAGAGCGGCAGGGTGTGCAGGTTTTTGTGAGCGGTATATCTATGGTAGGGTGACAGGGCGTACATGTTTTGGTGAGCGGAATATATATGGTAGAGCGGCTGGGTGTGCATGTTTTGGTGAGTGGAATATCTATGGTAGAGTGGAGGGGTGTGCATGTTTTTTGTGAGCATTATATCTATGGTAGGGTGACAGGGTGTGCATGTTTTGGTGAGTGGAATATCTATGGTAGAGCGGCAGGGTGTGCAGTTTTTTGTGAGCGGAATATCTATGGTAGAGTGACAGGGTGTGGAGGTTGTGGTTAGCAGTGAGGCTTGTGTATCTAAACTCCCTGCTAATAATTTGGTGTGTGGGTTTAATCTGTTTATATAAAAAAGTTCACACTTCAGAAAGAAGTAGCAGGCTTCGTCTTTCAGTCCTTGGTGTCGTTTAGATCGAACACAGCGTATATATCCAGCTTGCAGGGGAACATGGAGGCCAGTTTACTTTGGCAGTTTGGCTGCCCCCACTAATGCTTCCCTAAGCTGATTGAGTAATTCCTCTAATAGGATTTCTTCAGCTCCTGGGTAGGTAGTGTTTAGTATTTATCTGTAGCAATTTGCACAGTAACCTTTCATTACCACAATGTACTGGACTGGACCCCATTTAGTCCCATAATGCTTTTTTCTTTTTGTATTCACCTTGTGGATGGTTTTTTATTTGATGAGCAGTTGTCTGCATTTTCCAGCAGGTGGCAGCATTACACAGGCTATTTAAAGGGCAGAAAGTCTGAGGGGAAATTCTGGAATATTGTCACTCCCAGCTGTATATTCCCAGTGCAGTATGAGCAGTGTGAATATTAGACAGTGCTGTCACAGTAGACGTATGTACATATGTTGGGTTTTGTAGACTCACATTGGCGAGTTTTCCTCATGATTCTTTTAGTTATTATCACAGGGGTAGGATGAGTTGTGTGGTGATGCAGCACCATTAGGGACACATGCATTGTTTTTTTTGGGCTTTGCTTTCTGTACTTTATTGTGCATGTTCACTTATGGATAATCTCCATAATCAGCGCTGGGAAGCTCTGCAACACGAAAACCGTACGTGTCCGCTGAAATCGCTCATCCTAGTTACGATTTCACAGGTGCGCCCAACTGAAACAGGAAATTATGTCTTTTTCGCCTGCCGAGGATTTGAACCCGCAGCTCACCGGCGTAAGCGGCTGTGCGTGGGTAAAGCTGCCTCCTCTTCCTCCCCTGCAGGGCTGCCGCTCTGGAGCAGTTTAAATCCCTGGGGGCGGAGCCTCTGGCGGTAGACGTGCAGGAGTCCGGGGAGGGCCAAGGCGGCTACGCCAAAGAGATGTCCAAGGAGTTCATCGAGGCCGAGATGAAGCTGTTCGCCAAGCAGTGCCTGGACGTGGACATTCTCATCAGCACTGCGCTCATTCCCGGTATGCCCCCCCCCCTGCTCTGCATGACCACGCCCCCTGATCTACCAGGCCCCGCCCTCCTCACATGTCCTGTTCCCACCCGTGATTTACCCACACCAAACCCTTATTACTGTAATGGGGAAAAGGCTCCAGACTGTGCTTCAGCCCAGATATAGTTCAGAGGAATAGATAGTAAGAGATCAATAGCGGCAGAGGATATGCAGCCAAATATTAAATATGATGACTAAGTTTATGTAAATTTGTCCAATTACCTTTGGTCCCCTGAAATGGGGGGGCTATGTATAAAAAGGGCTACAATTGCTACGTGGTTCACCCGATATGGATGTAAAAGCCCTCAAATTACAGCCGACCGTCTGCTCTTTAACCTCAAATTCATGGATCCATTTAAAATCTAATGTGCTGGAATACAGAGCCAAAGCAACAAAAATTGTGTCACTGTTCAAATGCTCACGCCCTGCGCTGTATACAGTTAAGTGCGACAGTGACACAATTTTTGTTGTTTTTGGCTCTGTACTCCAGCACATTGGACTTGAAATAAAACAACAAATGAGGTTAAAGTTCACACTGTCAGCTTTTAATTTGAGGATATTCACGTCCATATCAGGTGATCCGTGTAGAAATTTCTGCCCTATTTTATACATAGTCCCCACCCACCATATACATATATACATAACTGCATAAAAAGACTAACCTGAAGGATAACCCAAACTGTGTGACTCTGTGTTGCTCCTCTCTGGCCTCGGAGAGCTTGTTTGTTGGTTTTCATTGTTCCTAAACACAATTAATCAATTAGAGCCGGTCATTAAACAGTTGGCTCACCTCACCTGGTTTCTTGGGTCTGAACTGGTTGCTGATTTTAAGGTGAAAACCTTAAAAGAAAACCCGCGGACCCTGCGGCTCTCCAGGTCACAGGGTTGGTTACCCCTCCCTGTCGTTCCGCATCCCTCGTTCAGTCTTCCTTTCTCTTTTTTGTGGTTGTCGGTTCCCTAGCTACACTCCTCCTCGCGTGTTCCGGAATGATCTTGGTGTGGGTTGGTCTCTGTTGGCTTTCAGCAGGTTCGCTTGGTTATGCTGTCCCACTCACACATGGCCATAATCTCATCTGTTCTTTAAACGGGCATCTTTTCTGGAAAACGTTGACATTTAGTTTGTCAAGGCTGGAAAAAATGCATACTTGCTTTAATGCAGGAGCGGAACTTTAAAATAAATAAATTAATTAATTTGTACATGACTTAAATTGAAAACTCAAGAGTTTGGTGTTAATGTGCCTTATTTACCAAACCGTTAAGCCAAAACGAATGTAACAAACCAAGATTTTTTTTTTTTTGTGTACCCTTACACTCCTAATGGGTACCTATTAAGCCCAGTCTGGACCCTGGTCACATATTTCATAATATTTCTTCAACTAGTTTTTTTTAAAGTTTATAAGTGAACTCATACACCTTGAAGTGAGAGATTTATATTTATGTTTTAATATTCATTTGGAGTTAATTTATATCTGTCTGTCTCGAGGCCTGTCTGTCCCGAGGCCTGTCTGTCCCGAGGCCTGTCTGTCCCGAGGCCTGTCTGTCCCGAGGCCTGTCTGTCCCGAGGCCTGTCTGTACCGAGGCCTGTCTGTACCGAGGCCTGTCTGTACCGAGGCCTGTCTGTACCGAGGCCTGTCTGTACCGAGGCCTGTCTGTACCGAGGCCTGTCTGTACCGAGACCTGTCTGTACTGGCCCCGCAGCCGAGAAACAAACTTCCCATGGAGGTCAGGACAGCAGAGTCACTGGCTCAAGACCCACTCATTCAGACCTGGTCCCTCTCCGCTCCCATCTCCACCCATAGCACTCCCTCTATTTTACTCGTTTAGGTTATTATGCCTCTATTTAGGTTATGGTATTTTTATGGTTTTAGGTTCTATTTTTATGGTTATATGTTCTCTTATGAATGTGGTCTGCACGTATTTAGAATTTTTAATTTTGTTCTTGGTGAGCATCGTTGAGCTTAACCAGTTCTTTCGTGATGTTGCCTCTTGCTTGCTGGTCTGGGAAAGTCGTTGGCTAGGCCTGACACTGCTGCATATGTTAATCAGGTGCACTTATCTCTCTCGTACATCTAAATCGCTTTGGATCAGCACTGGAGTCTCTACTAAATTAATATAATGTAATACGGCGTAATATACTGTAATGTAATAAAACATAATGTAATATATTTTAATTTAATATAATGTAATGTGATGTGAAATGGTCTTTTCATTGTCTCTGTCGGTTGGTTGTGGAGAGATGTTTCCATTCCAGTGTCCAAAGCGCTGCTGCCAAGATGGTCATCCTTGTGACTGCTTGCATAGCGATGCAGGTTTAGTGCTGATGCTATGTTTACGCACATCACAACGCTGTCGCCGGTAGAGGAATCGTCCATATTTTAGAAGAATAATCAGTAGAGAGATTTCATGGGTTATTTCACTAATCGTTGTTTACGCGAGTGTGTCCGTGTGCATGTGTGTCTGTGCACGCGTGTGTGTCCGTGTGCATGTGTGTCTGCGCACGCGTGTGTCGCCTTGCGGGACAGTTTTTTGGCACTGTGATCACTCCTTTGTATGATGGGCGGTATGTCGAATAGTGCGTGTTTGTGTGAGCGCTCTCGGGGTCGCCTGTGAGATAAAGAGGCTCGGCCAGTGCTGCGGTCTCCTGCTCAGACCAGTTCCTCTGGCCTATACTACACCGCACAGTGTTCCCACTTCTGAGAGCACAAGGATAAACCAGACAGAGACAGTCACAGGCTGTGGCACTGAAAACACAGACGCTTCTGCCAGAATTGGCTGCAAACATGGACTAGTTAATTAGGTAGTTATTATAATTTTATTTTTGGCCCGTTTTGAGGTGGATGTAGCCACTCTGTACTGTGTCCGGCTTCCACAAGCTTAACTTGGCAGTTTTAAGTATAGAAATGTCGTGAGTCGTGAGTCGTGAGTCGTGAGTCGTGAGTCGTGAGTCGTGAGTCGTGAGTCGTGAGTCGCACTGACGCGCAGCCCCCACTGTCCGTCCGCGACGCTAACCCAGTGCTCCACCTGACTTGGTTTCCCCGGTGATGTACCCGCAGGCCGGAGGGCGCCCATCCTCATCACCAAGGAGATGGTGGAGACCATGAAGGACGGTTCAGTGGTGGTGGACCTGGCGGCAGAGGCGGGGGGCAACATCGAGACCACGGTCCCCGGAGAGCTGAGCGTACACCAGGTGAGAGCAGGCACAGGGCACAACCGTAATAACCGTTAACCGCTCAGGCCGACTGCAGTTTATAACTGGGAAAGGCCACACAACCGTAATGACCGTTAACCGCTCAGACCGACCGCAGTTTATAACTGGGAAAGGCCACACAACCGTAATAACTGTTATTATTGATGCAAAAGGCCAGCATTACACCAAATGAGTCACACTTGCTTTGGATGAAATAAACTTGAAGTCCAGTCATGATTGGATGAGGACATTAAGGCTTGTCTCTGCACAGTTGCTAAAGAATATAATGTATGAATGCCAACAGTGTTTGATGTAAATAAATAAAAGAACAAAATCGATGCATTCACATCCGAGGGCAGAGAGGGCAGGTAACTAACAGTTCAATAAGTCTTAGGGGGGAAAAAAGACCAGGAGGCTATGCACATTCTGTTTCCATAGCTCCCATTGGTTCTATGAGAGGTATAAACTCTGAAATCACTGTAACCCCCCCCCTCCGTTTCAGGGTGTCACCCACGTCGGCTACACGGACCTGCCCAGCCGATTGGCCACACAGTCTAGCACACTGTACTCCAACAACCTCATCAAACTCATCCGGGCCATCAGCCCGGACAAGGAGAACTTCCACTTTGAAGTGAAGGACGTGTTTGACTACGGCACCATGGACCATGTCATCCGTGGCTCTATCGTCATGCAGGTGAGCCCCCGGTGGAGGGAAATGGGTTGTTGACTTTGTGAGGGTGAGGTCAATGCGGACCGTAAGTGGCTTTTCCCTTGCTTGTACGTGGGTAGGTGTATGTTGGTTGTGTTTAGGGGTAGGTGTATGTTGGTTGTGTTTAGGGGTAGGTGTACGTTGGTTGTGTTTAGGGGTAGGTGTATGTTGGATGTGTTTAGGGGTAGGTGTATGTTGGGTGTGTTTAGGGGTAGGTGTATGTTGGTTGTGTTTAGGGGTAGGTGTATGTTGGATGTGTTTAGGGGTAGGTGTATGTTGGATGTGTTTAGGGGTAGGTGTATGTTGGATGTGTTTAGGGGTAGGTGTATGTTGGTTGTGTTTATGGGTAGGTGTATGTTGGGTGTGTTTAGGAGTAGGTGTATGTTGGTTGTGTTTATGGGTAGGTGTATGTTGGGTGTGTTTAGGAGTAGGTGTATGTTGGTTGTGTTTATGGGTAGGTGTATGTTGGGTGTGTTTAGGAGTAGGTGTACGTTGGTTGTGTTTAGGGGTAGGTGTATGTTGGTTGTGTTTAGGGGTAGGTGTATGTTGGATGTGTTTAGGGGTAGGTGTATGTTGGTTGTGTTTAGGGGTAGGTGTACGTTGGTTGTGTTTAGGGGTAGGTGTACGTTGGTTGTGTTTAGGGGTAGGTGTATGTTGGATGTGTTTAGGGGTAGGTGTATGTTGGATGTGTTTAGGGGTAGGTGTATGTTGGATGTGTTTAGGGGTAGGTGTATGTTGGGTGTGTTTAGGGGTAGGTGTATGTTGGATGTGTTTAGGGGTAGGTGTATGTTGGTTGTGTTTAGGGGTAGGTGTATGTTGGGTGTGTTTAGGGGTAGGTGTATGTTGGGTGTGTTTAGGGGTAGGTGTACGTTGGTTGTGTTTAGGGGTAGGTGTATGTTGGGTGTGTTTAGGGGTAGGTGTACGTTGGTTGTGTTTAGGAGTAGGTGTATGTTGGTTGTGTTTAGGGGTAGGTGTATGTTGGGTGTGTTTATGGGTAGGTGTATGTTGGTTGTGTTTAGGGGTAGGTGTATGTTGGTTGTGTTTAGGGGTAGGTGTATGTTGGGTGTGTTTAGGGGTAGGTGTATGTTGGGTGTGTTTAGGGGTAGGTGTATGTTGGTTGTGTTTAGGGGTAGGTGTATGTTGGGTGTGTTTAGGGGTAGGTGTATGTTGGTTGTGTTTAGGGGTAGGTGTACGTTGGTTGTGTTTAGGGGTAGGTGTATGTTGGGTGTGTTTAGGGGTAGGTGTATGTTGGGTGTGTTTAGGGGTAGGTGTACGTTGGTTGTGTTTAGGGGTAGCTGAACTCAGAACTCAAGTTGGGTTTCAGTTATTCTCCACCTTTTAGTTGGCATAAACTGCAAAGAAATCTTAAACTTGACAAATTAATATCAATTGTTGATTTTAAATGTAATTTTTAAATTCATGACTCAGTGACTGAAGTATGCTCCTGTTTTAACTCTTCTTTAATTTCTGTTACATTACTGTGTCATTCCCTAGTTGACATCTGTAACTTGATTCTAAACTGTCCTGTTGGGAAACTTGTGTTTTATGTCAGGTCCCAACAAGAGATTTTAATCTCAATGGGGGTATTCCTGGTTAAATAAAGGCTAAATAAAAAAATTATAGTAAATAAATAAATGGGTAGCGTTCATGGTGTCTGGCGGTGCTTTTCTGAGCAGGACGGGAGGAACATTTTCCCGGCACCACAACCCAACAACATCCCTGTAGCCCCGCCTCCAAAGCCCAAGAGCATCCAGGAGCTGCAGGCGGAAAAGAAGGCCGCAGTTTCCCCTTTCAAAGCCACGCTGACCTCCGCCGGCATCTACACTGGAGGTGAGTGAGTGTGAGCCAATCGCTGGCCTCTATACTGGAGGTGAGTGAGTGTGAGCCAATCACTGGCCTCTATACTGGAGGTGAGTGAGTGTGAGCCAATCGCTGGCCTCTATACTGGAGGTGTCGGAGTGTGAGCCAATCGCTGGCCTCTATACTGGAGGTGTGCGAGTGTGAGCCAATCGCTGGCCTCTATACTGGAGGTGTGCGAGTGTGAGCCAATCACTGGCCTCTATACTGGAGGTGAGTGAGTGTGAGCCAATCGCTGGCCTCTATACTGGAGGTGTGCGAGTGTGAGCCAATCGCTGGCCTCTATACTGTTGGTGTGGGAGTGTGAGCCAATCACTGGCCTCTATACTGTAGGTGTGGGAGTGTGAGCCAATCACTGGCCTCTATACTGCAGGTGTGGAAGTGAGCCAATCACCGACCTCTGTACTGGAGGGAAGCGAGCCAGTTGCCAAGCCATCCCTGATGTTGTACTGTATATTGTGGACGTTTCAGCAATAAGACTGGCATAGCTAGGCTAAATTTACCTTGATGGAGAATTAAAACCTGAAGGATTAGTAGCGAAACAAAGCCATGTGTCTTTGTTTATGACACCTGTGTGTGGGCCTTCCTTCCCACGAAACATCCAGTCCCTGCTGTGCAGAGATCAATATGCAGGCAGAGCAACCCGACCGGAAGAGTCTGGTCAATAGCTGGATTGGCTCCAACCCAGTTGTGTTTACAGTGCTTGGTCTCTGTGTGAAAGCACCCTTACGTCTGGATTTTTGGGGTGGTCTGAAGCTCCCCGGGGTAATTGGAATTAAACGGGGGGCGGTTTGGGTGGCGGCGGTGGTGGCGGCGGCGGCTTTAACGCACGTCGTTAAGAGTCTGCTACCTTTCAAATTAGATCTTTCCGCCTGTGATTCGGTGAGAAAGGTGAGTTTTTTTTTTTTTACTCTGTGAGAGGATCTCCCTCCCTGATTTTTAAACTTTCAACCTAAAGTGGACACAAATAAACACAAATTAATTCTATTGGTTGCAGACGGCTGAGAGCAGGCATGGAGGCGGGAAATGACTGCTGTAGCGCTGGCTCCAGATCAAAGCGCCCCCCACTCCCCCACTCCCCCACCAACAAACATGGAAATTCATCCTCCTCCAGCTTTTATCTTTGCGTATTTCTTTGTTTTGCAAAAAAAAAAAAAAAAAGGTGCGCGACTAATTCATTTCCACCACAACAAAGGCGGGGAAGGCGAAGGGCTGAGCCCAAGGCCTTTGGATCTCGGACGCTTTGTTTGTGGAGCGAGCGAGTTAGCCCTGTCACACACCGCCTCCCCAGTCTCTCTCTCCCCAGCCTCTCTCTGGATACATAGGAAATGGGAAATGATAAAGTGTGGGATGTTAAAAGCAGTCCCCGCCCCCGCCCAACCATCTTTTGTTATTATCTTCCACCCTAGCAGGGACCCTGAGACGATTCGCTGAGACTGCAGGACTTTACATATCTTTTGAGCTTTATAGATTTATACCTTTTTAGATTTTGAGTCTAACATGGCGCATGGGTTAGGGTTAGGGAGGGGGGGGGCAGTCGTGGCGGGTGGGGGGAATTGGTCACAAAATTGCAAACGGCATCCTGTCTCTGAAAGAGAGATGTGCACACTGCTGGTTTTATCTACCTTCAGTTCATTGAATTCCAGTCATATAGCTGATATAAGGGAGATCCGGTCTGATATAAGGCAGATCCGGTCTGATATAAGGGAGATCCGGTCTGATATAAGGGTGATCTGGTCTGGTCTGGGCAGGAGCTTTATCCAGTTTAGTATAGTTTTGTGATCTCTGGAGATCTGACCGGAGGGGTTTCCACAGTAGGTTGTTTAAGGGCATATGCATGGTCTGTGCTGTGTATGTACAGCCAAGCAAGGTCCCTATGGTTGTGGATTCTTGGGCTTACAGATTTGGTCCAAGAAAGTTGTTGATTAAATTTAAGCTCCTAATGTAAGTGGAAATTAATGAGGTTAGCATCGTGCCTGGTTGAAATGCACTGCAATGACTCACCATAGCGCCTGGTTCAAATGCAGCAAAATGACATAATGACGCTCTCTGCTCTGTGTTGTGTCTTAGGAATGGGGGACCTTGTTGAGTTTGGGATTGAGCGCTCCCACCGCTGCCTTCCCTCAGATGGTGACCACCTTCGGGCTGGCGGGGATCGTGGGGTACCACACGGTTTGGGGCGTCACCCCCGCCCTGCACTCGCCCCTCATGTCCGTCACCAACGCCATTTCAGGTGAGTGTGGTTTACCTGAGCAGCGCGCGCACACACTTGCATGCTTACACACAAACACACGCATACATGGTTTTCAAGCCTTTACATGATGCAAACAAGCCTTTACATGATGCGAACAAGCCATTTAGCCCCTCTAGAACATTAAAGACCAGGCATAATGACAAGAACAGGCCATTCAGCCCTTCTAGAACATAAGAATACATAATGAGGAGAACGGGCCATTCGGGCCGTATAAGCTCATCGTTTATCGACGGGCTGCGTCCAACCTGGACTTGAACCCCGTAAGGGTCTCTGACTCTACTTCACGACCTGGCCAACTGCTCCATACATCGTCAACTTGATGGGTAAAGAAAAATACTTCCTGATATTTGTGCCAATTTTACCTTTGATGATATTCCACCTAATGATGACCTAAGATGTGGAAAAAGGCGGTCATTGTATTCTTATGCACAAGTTGGTTCTCACAAGGGTAAGAGTGCAGGCGACAACGACAATGCCTGGAGAGATTTGAGTTGCTGTAGAGCAGGGCGACTCAACTCCAGGTCCAGCGGGCTGCGGTGTCTGCAGGTATTTGTTCCATCCATGCACTACACCACCTGATTTCGGTGGGTGGACTCCTTTTGACCATCTCGGGCTATCCCGCGTCACGGGGCGGGCGAAGGAGGAGCTCGCTGCTGGAATCGAGTATAAACGGCGTGCATCATAAGCAAAATCAAAAGATCCAAAAACCGGCATGGCTCATTTGGAACCATTCGTTGGCGTTTGACGTTTCGCAGACTTCGCCTATAGTTTCTAGCGGGCAGAGCGGTGACGTCCGGCGGCTGCTTTATTGCGCAAAACGAGTACAGAACACGCCCACTCGGTTATGGTCGCGAGGCCTCTCGCTTGCAAAATGAGTCCACCCACTAATCGGCTTACTTCCTGAACCAAGCAGGTGAAATCGGGTGGTGTAGTACACGGTTGGAGCAAATACCTACAGACACTGTGGCCTGCAGGACCTGTAATTGAGTAGCGCTTCTGAAGAGGGAATCTGAGGTCTCTTTAGGATGTAGCAGTACCCGCTGGTGTCTGGGCTGTGGTATGGCGCCCAACCTGGGAGCGATGCGTTCACTCGGTCGTTAGCTCTCCGCCTCGAGGGGCTTTGAATAGCACAGATCGTTTGCAGAAGGGTGCGAAGGTCTCGCGCCGAAGCGCCCGGGTGCTTTGTGGTTTGTTAAACTTCCCCCCCCCTGTCGGGATCACTAGGTTTAATCATCTCTAGCAGGCCCATGGTGGTCTGCATCAACCGGAAACTCTCGGAGATGGCGACGTAAAAAAAAACGTCTCGGTGACGCTCGAGGCTCCCAGCACTGCAATTAGCCATCTCTACCTACTGCACAGTTCCTGTGGCCTTACGTGTTTATTAACTTGTTTACTTGCCTTTATTGGTTTTACAGTTTTCCGGAAACAACCGTGCCGCAGACTCCTCCTCATCCCCCTTTCTTTACTTGACAGCGCTATGATTCTTTTCTCTCTGGCCGGCATGTGTAGGTGTAGCCATGCTGGTTACAGTGTTTGCGCTCCCTGCTTCTCTGACCTGTGTCCTTAAATTCTGTGGGGTGGGGGGGGGGGGGGGTGTTATTGATCTGCTGAAGTACAGGGCCGCCGTGTGCTTCAGCAGACAGGGGAGACATGACGGCACGGGTGTTGAATCCCTTGTTCTCTCGGCCAGACCGATGTGTCAGACGTCTCGGAAAGGGATCGCCTTCAATCGGGACTGTCGAGGTCCGACGCGACTTGCGTGGCCGGGGCGGATCCCGGAGTTCTTTAATCTACCTGAGACTTGAGTTGGCGCTCGGGAACGTCTTTTCCCCTCCGAGCTCACCTCCGGACGACCTGTCATCGCAGACGTGGGCTTGTATTGGGTTTCGCCCCCCGGAGCGCCGGCGGCTTTGTTTCACGGCTCAGGGGAGCGGGTGTCCGTCAGCGGTGCCATCATTCCCTGATTGACAGACAGACTGGCGGGCGGGTGGGCGGGGCGTGCGGGAACGTCTCGTGAGCGGCGGTCTCTCGGGTGTCCCCGTCTCGAGCGAGGCCAGGGGACATCTGCGATCCTTGCGGCTCGCCTCCACCTGGCTCTGACGCTCTCTGTTTTGTAACGGGATCTTCAAAAGCTCCAGGGTTCCTCTGTGGCCTGAGCTTAAGGAAAGGAGCAAATTCTTTAGCGATTGTCTGGCAGCTCCGAGCGTTCGGCATCACGCGCCTCTCTCTCTCTCTTCAGATCCTATTCCTCAGCGGTATCGTTTACGCGTCTACGTATCAGTAAATGCGTGCATGCGTTCGCTTCTACGTGCCTGGAGTCGGCTTGCGACTCGTTAGCCGTTGGCCTGCGTTCCCTCGGTGCGAGGGAAACCGCCGAGACCGGAAACTCGCGGCTACCTCCGGACGAATTCCAGAACGGCGGAGGGATTTTTTTCCCCTCGCCATCGGATGCCACTTTGGCCTCATTGGCCGCATTTGTAAGCGATTACAGCTGGAGAATGAACCGTTATCGTAATTCCCATGGTGCTCTGGGGCTTTCCTGTCTGACGCGAAGGTGTCGGGGCTGGGGGGGGGGGGGGGGGTGCGGGGTCGTGAGACGATGTGTCACTGGCTGCGTCCGAATATTCTTCATATTCTTCACTCCCCACCTCCCTTCCTACACTCCCCGACTACCACTCCTCTCCTACCCGGAAATATGCTAAACTGTCTGAACGTTTCGAGTACAAGTATTTGCACGTACTATATCCAATGTACCTGACATTGCGGTTTGCATCGAGACATTAATTAATATGTAAGCATTAATACGTAATTAAGATGTAATCAGCGATATTAGATTAAAACACAAAGATCCGGGGCAGGGAGTAGAGGAGGTGGTAGTGGAGGAGGAAAGGGACGCAGCCACTGTGTCTCAGAGCTTAACAGGAAGTGGTTCCTCCGTTTAAATGGAGAGAGCAGGTGTTCGGCAGGGATCTTCGGAGGGATCTTCGGAGGGGTGTTCATCCAGGAAGTGAGCACTTCTCTCTGCCCTGTCTACATGCTCTCCTTTTGAAATGACACTTTACGCATAATGGCCATAACCACCAATCACATTACAGAATGTACGCATAATATGCAAATGAGGTGTGGTAAATGTTGCATTTATCAACTTGAACTTTGTATATCCTCCCTGCAGAAAAGTTTATTTTAATAATTTGTTTTTGACTTAATACCACTTGTATTATACTACTAACTCTTGGGTGACAAAAAACATGTTGTGGTAAAAATACTTTCAAAAATATTATTCATTTTATTTTTATTGAATATTCCTTATTGTGTAGGTTGCAGTTTAGATGAGATTAAGGCCAGAGACTCATATCCGCTACAGGGGACAAAAATTATTTACCTGGTCTATTTGCCTGGAGGATACATGTATGGTCTTAACAAATCCAAACGTCTCTAACACGAAAAAAAACCACAATTCTGAATTCTGAAGCGGTCATAAAGCCGTCTCATTGGCCGGAGAGGTTGATGATGCGCTGCTCTGGTTGTGCGTTTCAGGTCTGACCGCTGTGGGGGGACTTTCACTCATGGGGGGCGGTTACACCCCCACCTCCACCGCTCAGAGCCTGGCGGTGCTGGCCACCTTCATTTCCTCCGTCAACATCGCAGGTGAGTGTTCATCCCAGGTGAGTGTTCATCCCAGGTGAGCGTTCATCGCAGGTGAGCGTTCATCCCAGGTGAGCGTTCATCGCAGGTGAGCGTTCATCGCAGGTGAGTGTTCATTGCAGGTGAGCGTTCGGCATCGAGGAACCGGACTCATCATTTACTAACAGACTAATGTAATGGGTTCGGTTAAAATGAGTATTCCCTGGATAACACTGGATGACTCTTCTACCAGTGGACCGTCCACCGGCCATCTCTCAATGATATTTCAGGCTCCTCAGTTCAGCAGTAATGTGGTGGTTCGTATCCATGCCATCAAGCACAGCGCTGAAAGTTCAAATCACTTGAACCTGTGCATGGCATGCAGGGTATGAAATTAACTTTTTCACCCCCTGGCCAGAGTGGCTTGTGGATTCTAAAAATCACCAGCCATTTTCAACACTTTACCAGCCACATTACCTTTTACAATATAACACAACCTGGTTGGTTACCTGCCAAAGTGGCTGTTAGAGTAGAAATATTACCAACCACAATCAAAATTTTACCAAAAATTTTAAACTATTTCACACGTTAATGGCTACAGGCGGCTCGTGTGCATCACGTGACTACAGGGCCCTTCTCCACTGTTGTCCTTTGAAGGGCAGCGCTAAATGTGCAGGGCAATGTCCGGAACCGACCAGCTGTTCATTTTCAAACGAGGTCGCCGTTCGCGCCGGGGCACGTCTGACGCTCCTGGACGGAGGCCGAGGCGAAAAGTTGAGGCGCGGATTGAAAATTTGTGTCAAATATATCACTCCTCACCTTAATCATTTCTACGGATCATTTTTAATATGTCACGCATAGTACTGTAGCCCAATTTATAGAAAATGTATAGATCTTCCCCCCTAACATTGATGTCTCCTCCCCTTTCCCCCCCATCTGCAGTTCAGATGGGAAAAAAAAAAAAGAGTCCAAACCTTCAGTTACTATTGTGACTGATGTCAGAAAAATCTAGAAAGGATATATTTGTTGTCAGTATTCTCCGATTTAAAATGGCAGATGGTACCGTTTTTGTTTTCGCTAACGGCAGTTTGTCGTCGCCTCAGGTCATTTTATACACTTTCCACATCATTTAAAGGCTTTGCCATTTGCATTTGCGAGTATTTTTAAAGGCGCGTGTTTGATTTCGACCTTTTGAGGTGTTCCTTCACTTGTGAGGTGAACCCACAGCCCCTAAACCTCCACTAATAAAAATGCCCGTATTCCTCCGTTTTCCAGCACTATAAGCTACTCTTAAAGGTTTTGTCTTTTTGTCACAAGTTCTTAAAATGAAAACAAGCAGCCTTTCCAGTTTCATTTTGGTACAAAAAAAAGGGTTGGTTCTTCTTGATTCTTTAACGACAGGAATTGAATAATAGTTTTCTCTTCCTTGTCTGGCAGTGTGTACAAAGCATTTGTCTTTGTTTCCAGTAGTTTTTTTTCATGATGGGAATGGGGTAAATTCCTGACGTTCTCCTACAATGCCTTCGCATTCTTGATTCAGAATATATTGACTTCTGTCCTAGCATCTGTCTCAAATTGGGCCTTTGTTATTGGTGAGTTTTAATGATCAAAGTAAGAGACTAAAATAACAGGAAATGTACCGTTATTTTAGCGGGGTCCTGGTGGTTTAAACGGAATTTTGGAATGCGTAGCGGTAAGCTACAGCGGTATGAAGCATTTAGACTGGTTATTATATTTGAGTTCTATTAGCGGGAGAATGTGTCCATAGGGCACTTAGTCCATTTGTTGTCCTGTCTCATTGGGAATATGAAATCAATTTCTAAATGTTTTTTTATTTTAATTAAAAAATTTTTCTTACTGATGTATTGTTGTAGAAATTCAATATATGATCTTTAGCGGTAGGAGCATTTGAGCGTGTAACTTAATTGTGGGCTTTGTCTTAATATTGACAAAGTTGTCTAAACGTGGGAGTATCTTTTGTCTCTCGGATAAGCACCGTAAACCCTAATTACCAACGTGGTTCTCAGTTACAAAAACAGACCTTAGCGATGTTGCCCCAAGGGCTCAGCCAATCATAACAAAGGTTTAAATTTGCTACGCGAACCGCCACTCGTCGCAGAGGTTAATATAGCAGAGATCTTTGTAGCGAGCCGATAACATACAAGGCCTCCAGGGCTCTCTGAGGCAGTGAAGCTTAGATGGCTTTGCACAGACTGTGAAAGAGTGAAACCGCGACAGCGTACGGTTGACCTGAGAAGGGGTCCTGCTCCACAGACTGTGGAAGAGTGAAACCGCGACCGCGTACGGTTGACCTGAGAAGGGGGTCCTGCTCCACAGACTGTGGAAGAGTGAAACCGCGTACGGTTGACCTGAGAATGGGGTCCTGCTCCACAGACTGTGGAAGAGTGAAACCGTGTACGGTTGACCTGAGAATGGGGTCCTGCTCCACAGACTGTGGAAGAGTGAAACCGCGACCGCGTACGGTTGACCTAAGAAGGGGGTCCTGCTCCACAGACTGTGGAAGAGTGAAACCGCGACCGCGTACGGTTGACCTGAGAATGGGGTCCTGCTCCACTGTTCTGCAGGAGATGTGGATGAGAGTAAAAATGTAGGTGCAGGAGTTACGGCGTGTCACAACCTAAAGCAGATAAATGTATTAATTTATGAACAAAGTTATTAATATTCTTTAGTAATTATCAACCATTATGAATGATTACTTGAATTATTAAAATTATTAATAAATGATTAAAGTTATTAACTTATTTTTTAAAGATGTTATCTTAACAAAAGGCAGAAGCTGAACCCTGGGCAGTGTGGAACCCCGATGGGTGCCGTCGAGTGAACTCCCCTCTTGGCCAATCACAGGGCTCCATATAAAGGGGTTTCCTCAGGTGCGGCCAATCCTATAATCATAGAAAAAGAACAAAACAAAAAGAAGGAGAGAAAAGGCAAGACCCCAGCCACGTGCCTCTCGGGGCACCAGGTAGAGGGCCGGGGACGTAACGGCACGGTAACGCTCTGGGTGTGCTGGTGACGGTACCTGGCCCTGTTCTGGAACCTCACACCCACCTGACCTGGGCGGGGCTGCTCTCTCTATGTCTCCAGGTGGGTTCCTGGTCACGCAGAAGATGCTGGACATGTTCAAACGCCCCACCGACCCCCCAGAGTACAACTACCTGTACCTGATGCCTGCCGGGCTGTTTGTAGGGGGATACGCTGTCGCCCTGAACAGCGGGTACAACATTGAACAGGTGAGCAGGAGCGCATGCGTACAGTAGATACTGAATACAGAGTGTATATTGATCTCTAACGGGTTACCCTCTTAAAGGGATAGTTTGGAATTTTGGACATAATGTCTCAATTACGACTTACTCCTGATGTAGTTGATTGATGGAAACCATTTTCAGCTAATTCCATGCTGTCCCTTCTTTTGGACATACACACGTTGCTAATGCTAGTGCAACTCTATGGCAACCGGTAGCATCCACTACCAAACGCACTTAAACACTCCACAGTGCACCCAAAGCAAATAAAATATGACGACAGTTTATTGGGGTTATTTTGAGTGTTTATAACATCATTTTTCAAGTCAACCTATCGTTGAATCCTTTACTTTGTGCTAACCTAATATTCTCTGTGGAAGTACGGCGGCGGAGCGAACGTGGCCATTGCAACTTGTTATTCTTCTTTGTTGTTGTAGTCGACCAGTGCCTGCACTACATTCGTAGGTAACGTAAAGTATCGCTCTGCTGATAGACTGTCGTCGTATTTTATTTGCTTTGAGTGCACTGTGGATCTCTCATCTCTCTGTAGATGATGTATCTGTGTCTCTCTCTCTCTGTAGATGATGTATCTCTGTCTCTCTCTCTGTAGATGATGTATCCGTGTATCTCTCTCTCTCTCTCTGTAGATGATGTATCTGGGTTCTGGCCTGTGCTGTGTGGGTGCGCTGGCGGGTCTTTCTACCCAGAAGTCTGCTCGGCTGGGGAACACTCTGGGCATGATGGGAGTGGCGGGGGGCGTCGCTGCTACACTGGGGGCCCTGAAGCCCTCCCCCGAACTGCTGGCCCAGATGAGCGCTGCCATGGCTGTGGGCGGCACTGCTGGTTAGTGCGCGTGTGCGCGTGCGCGCGCGCGTGTGTCGCATTGGGCTTGTCTGTGTGTGTGTGTGTGTGTCTGTGTGTCTGTGTTTCTGTGTTTCTGTGTTTGTGTGTGTGTGTGTGTGTGTGTGTTTCTGTGTGTTTCTGTGTGTTTCTGTGTTTGTGCGTGTGTGTGTGTGTGTGTGTGTGTGTGTGAGAACAGGTGGGGGTGTGTTGCTTTGGGCTTGTGTGTGTCTGTCTGTCAGGTGGGACAGGCGTGCGTGTGGGCTTGTGTGTGGGGAGTGTTTGTGTTTTTCTGGGTGTGTCTGCGTGTGTGTTTGCTTGCATGTGTATGAGCGAGAGACTTTCTGTTTTTGAGTTTTGTTGTCGTTGTGTGGTCTTGATTAATATTGTAAAATTGTAGGTTTATTTGTAATTGTATTGTTAATAAAGGGAAGTGAAAAGTCAAAGTTTGTGCGTGCGGACGGTGTTCCTGTCCTCTCTCACGAGTGAGGACAGGAATGCCTGTGTGTTTGGTACTAACATCTGCAGGGTTTGTTCTTTGTGTGGCCTGAACCAAACAAGCGAGTTGATTTGTGCCACGCGGGTCATCCAGTCTGAGTCACAATGACTTGCAGCCCTTCAGGTCCAGACAGCTCAATCTGAATTGCAAATGGTTCCTGGAAACCACGGCTCAGCTTAGCGTTCGAGCGCAGTCCGTCCGTCCAGCCGGCCTGGTTCCAGATGCTCTCCTCTTCTCTCCCCTCCTCCCAGGTCTGACCATCGCCAAGCGGATCCAGATCACGGACCTGCCCCAGCTGGTGGCGGCCTTCCACAGCCTGGTGGGGCTGGCGGCCGTGCTCACCTGCGTGGCCGAGTACATGATCGAGTACCCCCACTTCGCCACCGACCCCTCCGCCAACCTCACCAAGATCATCGCCTACCTGGGCACCTACATCGGAGGGGTCACCTTCAGCGGCTCCCTGGTGGCCTACGGGAAACTGCAGGGTGAGGATGGGGTCAAGGGTCAGGGGAGGGTTAGCGGTCTGGGGAGGGCTCTCACTTGCCGGGGCTCTTCCACAGTTCTCCATTGGTTTATACCTGTAAGAGGGGTGTGAAATGTACTCCTATTGAGCAAATACACAAGTGAATACCTTAGTAACAAAACTGGTTGATTCGCAGAGAAAGAGCAGGTGTGAGAAGATGTGGGTTGATTTGCAGGTGGGTGGGACCAATGGGCTGATGGCACAGACACGGGATCCGGAAACTGTGCAATCTGTATAACCGTATAACCACCGCGCAACTTTAAATGTTGTTTCACTAAGATCCTATAGACCCACCAGATACTCAACTCCTATGTTACTTCTGTTGTCTTTGTTACTGAACTACAGGAGTCAGTAACAGTGTTATAACAGTTTTGTACTTGGTCATACCCCTTAATGAGCAGTGTTATAACTGTATTGTCCTTCGTCATACCCCTTAATGAACAGTGTTATAACAGTGTTGTACTTAGTCATACCCCTTAGTGAACAGTGTTGCAACGGTATTGTCCTTAGTCACACCCATTAATGAATTTCTAGAAGAAAGCGGTTCTGAAACAGAACTTTCACTGTTGAGAATACAGAGCTGCCAGCCATGTCCCTGGTAACTTTCCGCCAGCCGTGTCCCTGGTAACTTTCCGCCAGCCGTGTCCCTGGTAACTTTCCGCCAGCCGTGTCCCTGGTAACTTTCCGCCAGCCGTGTCCCTGGTAACTTTCCGCCAGCCGTGTCCCTGGTAACTTTCCGCCAGCCGTGTCCCTGGTAACTTTCAGCCAGCGGTGTCCCTGGTAACTTTCCGTGAGCGGTGTCCCTGGAACCAGTTTCCACCAGCCGTGTCCCTTCTGCCTTTCCGCCAGCGGTGTCCCTGCTCCTGCCACACACACATGCCGTGTGTTTAAAGTTTGGCCAGGCGGAACCTCTGTGAATTAGTCCCTCATTAGGCCCTCGGCCCCCTAGTCATTTTCCACTCCCCCCTCCCAACCCAGAAGCTGGAACAGATTATCCCACCCTCGCCAAGAAACCTGCAAGCCCACTTTGATAAAAGATTAGGACACTGCTCTTGCTTTGCTTTCCTTTCTTTAGATTCTTTATTTTGTTTCATAATTTTGGGTCTTGGAAGGCACTCAAACATTAACATTTATGCAGACCTTTTTTAAATTTTTTTTAAATATTCAGTTTAAAAAGTTTCCTTTCACAAACTGCGTACTGGTTCATTAAATAACCGTGGGCTGCCGTTCAAAAAACATCTCCTTAAAAAGTCTTTCTGTGCGTATACAGGTACACACTACACCTGCATATGCTGCTATAGACATTGTCTTGAGGGATTTTTGTATGCTTTAAAATCTTTGATGTGCCTACCCTTTATTTTGAAAAGACAAAATGTGTCACTCTTTTGACATATTAGGGTTGTGATGGTAAACGTATATAACTACATTTTTGTATACATCTAATTCAATTTCTAATTCAATTTAGTTCAAATTTCAATTGACTGTCTTACGAGAATGAATTAATGAATATATTTCCTCGGTAAGTGAAATTCCCCAGAATGCAGTGTGTAAACCGTTGCTTTAGTGTTCAGTAAACCTATAGATTCCAGACAGTGACCTTTTTTGTTCAAATGCTAATAAATTAATAAAAACAGACAGCTATGTGTGCTTGCGGGTTAGGGGTTGACCATAGTTATAATTTCAGGCATACCGTTGATGTGATTTTTCAGCATTCAATTTGTAATACCCTGCTCAACTAGCGAGCATATCTGTAGCAACAGCCCCTGGTCAATTTGATCACAATCTACAGTTAAATTGTGTGTATTGGTATTTTAAATCTGCGTTTATTAATTGCATATTCTTTTAGATTAAAACAGAAACCAAAATACCGTGGGCCCTCCCCAGATGACCTTATGGCTGTTTTGCACTGAATATGTGAAACATTGTTTGTTTTTTTTAGATTAAAACTGCACTTCCATTAATGATGCAGGGTAAACAAGAAACACACACACAAAAAAAACTGATCTAAGTGCAAAACTCAAATATTTATAGCCAGTTTTCCTTCCTCTACTGCACACAAGCAATTCTGTAAGTAGCACATGGTTATAGATTCTTCAACATCATTAATTAACAAATGCATAAATTCCAGTCTAACCCTTCAGCTAATCAAGAAAAGCAACCACTTCTCCACACCAGTTTGGCCGGTGTTTTCTATATGGTGTTTGTATTTTTTGTGCTTTGGATGGGATTGAATAAAATGGGGTTTTAAAAGTCCAGCCTCCCCCTCGCTCTCCCTCCGCAGGTATTCTGAGCTCTGCCCCCCTCATGCTGCCGGGACGCCACGTCCTGAACGCCAGTCTAATGGCCGCCAGTGTCGGGGGGATGATCCCCTACATGCTGGACCCCAGTTACACCATGGGAATCACCTGCCTGGGCTCAGTCTCCGCCCTCTCTGCTGTCATGGTGAGAACCCCGCCCCTGTCCTCACTGTGCCCCGCCCCCGTCCTCACCGTGCCCCGCCCCTGTCCTCACTGTGCCCCGCCCCTGTCCTCACTGTCCCCCACCCCCGACCTCACTGTGCCCCGCACCTGTCCTCACTGTGCCCCGCCCCTGACCTCACTGTGCCCCGCCCCTGACCTCACTGTGCCCCGCCCCTGACCTCACTGTACCCCGCCCCTGTCCTCACTGTGCCCCGCCCCTGTCCTCACTGTGCCCCGCCCCTGTCCTCTCTGTGCCCCGCCCCCGACCTCACTGTGCCACGCCCCTGACCTCACTGTGCCCCGCCCCTGTCCTCTCTGTGCCCCGCCCCTGTCCTCACTGTGCCCCGCCCCCGTCCTCACTGTGCCCCGCCCCCAATCCTCCCTGTGCCCCGCCCCCAATCCTCACTGTGCCCCGCCCCCGTCCTCACTGTACCCCGCCCCTGTCCTCACTGTGCCCCGCCCCTGTCCTCACTGTACCCCGCCCCCGTCCTCACTGTACCCCGCCCCCGTCCTCACTGTACCCCACCCCCATCCTCACTGTACCCCGCCCCAGACCTCACTGTGCCCCACCCCCGACCTCATTGTGCCCCGCCCCCGACCTCACTGTGCCCCGCCCCCGACCTCACTGTGCCCCGCCCCTGTCCTCTCTGTGCCCCGCCCCCGTCCTCACTGTGCCCCGCCCCTGTCCTCACTGTGCCCCGCCCCCGTCCTCACTGTGCCCCGCCCCTGTCCTCACTGTGCCCCGCCCCTGTCCTCACTGTGCCCCGCCCTTGTCCTCACTGTGCCCCGCCCTTGTCCTCACTGTGCCCCACCCCCAACCTCACTGTGCCCCGCCCCTGTCCTCACTGTGCCCCGCCCTTGTCCTCACTGTGCCCCACCCCCAACCTCACTGTGCCCCGCCCCTGTCCTCACTGTGCCCCGCCACTTTCCTCTCTGTGCCCTGCCCCTGTCCTCTCTGTGCCCCGCCCCTGTCCTCACTGTGCCCCGCCCCTGTCCTCACTGTGCCCCGCCCTTGTCCTCACTGTGCCCCGCCCTTGTCCTCACTGTGCCCCGCCCTTGTCCTCACTGTGCCCCACCACCAACCTCACTGTGCCCCGCCCCTGTCCTCACTGTGCCCCGCCCTTGTCCTCACTGTGCCCCACCCCCAACCTCACTGTGCCCCGCCCCTGTCCTCACTGTGCCCCGCCACTTTCCTCTCTGTGCCCTGCCCCTGTCCTCTCTGTGCCCCGCCCCCGTCATCACTGTGCCTGGTGTTTGTCCAGAACCATTATGGCATCATTACTTTCTGTAAAGCCGTTAAACCACAATTTCACGCAATGAGTGGCTCATTTTCCACAGACTTGATTTTAGTTTATTGAACGATAACCCAGCTCTTAGTCAGAGCGCTTCTCCCTCCTGGATTACTGCAACTCCCTCCTTCCTGGCCTCTCTGCCTCCAGCATCAGACCTGTGCAGCTCATCCAGAACGCTGCTGCTCGTCTGATCTATAACCTCCCCATGTCAATCCCCTTCTCGTCTCCCTCCACCGGCTCCTATATCAGCCCACATCTAATTCAAACCCTTGGAGCGCTAGCCTATCGGGCAGCTAAAGAGACAGCTCCCTCATAGCTTCAAAAGATCCACAGACCGTACACAGCTACCAGACCCCTCCACTCTGCTACCTGTCTGTTCTGGCCATCCCGGTGGTGGAGTGAGCTTCCCAGTGCAGTCAGCAGAGCAGAAACCCTGCTCATCTTCCCACGCAGACTGAAGACTCACCTCCTCAGATTGCACCATGGGTCCCCTCTCTATAGCCTTCCTTTTCCCCTCTTTCTTTGGATTTCCATTGGAATAATAATGTTGTAGTTATAGCTGTGTTGCAGCTCTGTCTAGTGGTGCTTTCTTTAGTTCCAATACAAATTTCTGTTTGTTCGGTTAACACTTACACTTATTAGTTGGCCTCTCTGTGACTTCCTGGTAATAGCGGCAGTGTAGTATAATGGTTAAGGAACTGGCCTTGTAACCGAAAGGTTGCAGGTTCGATTCCCAGGTAGGACACTGCCGATGCCCTGAGCAAGGTACTTAATCTGAATCGCTTCAGTATATATCCAGCTGTAGAAATGGATAATGTGTGAAGAAAATAAAAATAAAATAAATGCTAAAAAGTTGTGTAAGTCGCTCTGGATAAGAGCGTCTCCTAAATGCCTGTAATGTAATGTAATTGTTGTATCCCTGAGTCTTACACAAATGCTACCATAAATTTTATACACCTTTTCTGAACTCTAGAGCAAATGCTAACTCTTCTGGGTAATTTTTTCTAGCATCATTAAGCCAGTGATAGAGAAGATACTTTTAAAGGTCAAGGTTTTAGTTTATACAGTATTATCCATCTCTGGGGAAAGTTGTGGTCTTCTACCGAGTGATTTGATATTGCTGAAGTTGTGTTTGTTTGATCAGGCGTTTCATTACATAATCTGAAGAAGCTGGATTTCTCTTATCCGTTTGCCAGTGGAGTGTGATTGTAGAGACACAATCTTGGAGGCTCAACCTTGGATGACATCAGAGATGAAGGAATATTAGTTTGACGAATGCATCGTGCATCAAATAAACTCCACTGGAACTAAATCTCCATACAAGACACTTAATTTCCTTTCACCAGATCGTATTCCTTGTTTTTAACGTAATGCATGTTTTTCTGTGGTTTTGAAATAAAAAAAATTAAATAAAAAAATGTAAAACCCCTTTTGGGTATAGATTAGTGGCTTCAGTGTGACAGGGGGCTGGCTTTGGGCTCGTTTTAGATTTAATCCTGTCGCTAGGCTGCTGGAGACGCGTAACGGCGGTGAAGCGTAGGCTTTTCGGGGGTCATTAACCGGAATTTGAGGCAGGTTGTCAACACGCAGCAGTTGAGCTGTTGGATTCTGGTACGCTTTGATGCCTGTAATGATAGCTGCAATTCAGTTTTCCACAGTCTCTTCCAAAGAGCACCACAGACTCCCACCTCTCTAGCTAATATACTGTGTTTTTTTTCTTTCTCTCCCCCTCTCTTCCTCCCTCTCTCTCCCTCTCTGTCCCTCTGTCCCTCTCCCTCCTTCTCTCTGTCCCTCTCTGTCTCTCTCTTTCTCTCCCTCTCCTTCCCTCTCTCTCCCTCCCTCTCCCTCTGCCTCCCTCTCTCTCTCCCTCCCTCTCTCTGTCCCTCTCCCTCCCTCTGTCTCTCCCTCTCCACCTCTATTCTCCTCTGTCCATGTCTCCTCCATCTCACCTTCCTTGTTCCTCTCCTCTCCCTCTCTCTTTCACCCTCTCCCCCCCCCCCCCCCCCCCCCCCCCAATGTCGCTCTCTCTTCCCCCTCTCTATTTTTCTCGCTCCTCTCCTCTCGCTGTCCTCCACCCCTCTGTCCCCATCCCCCTGTTCTTCACCTCCACATGTCCCTCTCCCCTCTTTTCTCCCACACGCCGGTCCTCCTCTCAGGGCCTGACTCTGACCGCAGCGATTGGTGGAGCAGACATGCCCGTGGTCATCACGGTGCTCAACAGCTACTCGGGCTGGGCGCTGTGCGCCGAGGGCTTCCTGCTCAACAACAACCTGCTGACCATCGTGGGGGCCCTCATTGGCTCTTCCGGGGCCATCCTGTCCTACATCATGTGTGTGGTGAGCATCAGAGACCGCGTACACGCCCGCATACACTTCTCCTGTTTAATCAGGAAATACTCACTTTCAGATCCTAAGTGTCTCAACCAGAAGCAGGGAGTATGTCGGAAACACACACACACACACACACACACACACACACACACACACACACACACACACACACACACACACACACACACACACACACACACACACACACACACACACACACACACACACACACACACACACACACACACACACACACACACACACACACACACACACACACACACACATATATTAGATATAGAGAGATGTGAACTGAACCCTGAGCTGCCTATGTACTGTACATTGTTCTTCAGAAAGTCGGGGTACGCACACGGGTCTCTGCTAAACTTCACCTCTTCATTTGTATTGTAAATCTGGTTGTGCGCACTAGTTTGTGTTTGGCCGATATTGTGGTTGAACTCTGAGCCCCAGAAAGGTTCAGTTCACATGAGGCCAGATTCCCCACTCCCACTGCGAGCGTGTGAATTCCACACACTTCTGTGCTAATGACCTGCTTATATGCATTTCATATATAATCATATATATTTCATTTATATTCATACATTCATTTGCTGATGTGCTGTATATTAGATGGTTTTATGACGGCTGTAGAGGGGATCACATATGGTCCCTCACACACTGTGCGTGCGTGCGTGCGTGCGTGCGTGCGTGCGTGCGTGCGTGCGTGACTCTGTATGCATGCGTGTACGCGTTTGTGCATGTGTACATTTGTGTGTGCGTGTGTTTGTGCGTGCCTGTTTTTGTGTGTGTCCCTGTGTGTCCCTGTGTGTCCCTGTGTGTGCGTGTGTGTGCGTGTGTGTGTGTGTGTGTGTATATGCGTGCGTGCGTTTGTGAGTGTATTTGACTGTGTGTGTGCGTTTGCCCGTGTGCGTTTGTGTGTGTTTGACTGTGTGTGTGTGTGTGTGTGTGTGTGTGTGTGTGTGCGTGCGTGCGTGCGTGCGTGCGTGCGTGCGTGCGTGCGTGCGTGCGTGCGTGCGTGCGTGCGTGCGTGCGTGCGTGCGTGCGTGCGTGCGTGCGTGCGTGCGTGTGCGTGTATTTGTTTGTGTGTTTATGTGTGTGTGTGTCCCTGCGCTTGCGTGCGTGTGTCACGCGTTTACTCCCTGCCCCTCTCAGAAAATGGCGTCATATTTGGCCCAGGATCACAAACAGCCTTGTTTTCCAGAGTTACAGTGAAGTTTAAATCTTGTGATTGATTTTCTGGATTTTGTTTGATATGACATTTTATTTTCCACTTTTTTTTTTTTTTTTTTTTGACTGTCCTTCAGCTGTTTTTACTTTCTTCAGCCAGTGAGTAAATCTATTTGCAACATATATCATAATGTGGCAGAAATGTAAACTTAAGTGTCTGGAATCCCACATGCTTTTTTTTTTTTTGTCCACTAGGGGGCATTCTTACTGTTGCTTTACCATATCAGGGGTCCTCAATCTTATCCAGAAATCCTAAAAGAGCTGGTGTGGGTGCAGGGGTTCTCAATCTTATCCAGAAAGGGCCGGTGTGGGTGCAGGCTTCTGTTCCAACCAATCAGTGACACACCTGATTCTACTAATCAACCATTAGAGTGGTTGCTAAGGACCTTGACTAATAGAATCAGGTCTGTTACTGCTTGGTTGGAACAAAAGCCAGCGCCCACACAGGCCCGATCCAGATAAGATTGATGACCCCTGATTTATACACTTAGGCATTGGCAAAAATACTGAAGTTATAGAAATGTATTTTTTGAAACGGGGTAAGTGGTAAACGGATTGCAGTTTGGGGCTGATGGTTCTTCAGTGAGCTGAACGTATGTATTGAACCCCTCCCTTTTTTGGGCTCAAACAGTGTTCCTCTTGCCCCCTAGGCTATGAACCGATCTCTGGCCAACGTAATCCTGGGAGGGTACGGGACGTCCTCTACGGGGACTGGGAAACCCATGGAGATCATTGGCACCCACACAGAGGTCACCGTGGACCAGACTGTCGAAATGATCAAGGATGCCCATGATGTTATCATCGTCCCAGGTAAAACCCCAAACCATTACATCATCGCACGAGGTAATCCCTAAATCATTACTAACACACACGAGGTAATCCTCACATGATTACTTCATCTTTACTGTCGTCAGTGTTGTTATGACGACAGTAAAGTGTAGTATAATGGGTGGCAGTGTAGTATAATGGTTAAGGAACTGGACTTGTAACCGAAAGGTTGCAGGTTCGATTCCCAGGTAGGACACTGCCGTTGTACCCTTGAGCAAGGTACTTAACCTGAATTGCTTCAGTATAAATCCAGCTGTATAAATGGATAAATGTAATAAGAAGTTGTGTAAGTCGCTCTGGATAAGAGCGTCTGCTAAATCCCTGTAATGTAATGTTGTCATCATCATCATCATCACAATGCCAATACTCCATTACAACATCTATCTTCATCATCATCATCAGACCAAGTAACACCATTACAGAAATGTATACATCATACATCTTTGTCAAAATCCTGATCGTCTTCATCATTAACCATATTCATCCTTCTCACGCTAACCTAAAGGGGATGAGTTCAGCAGGATAAAACCTGTTAGCATCGATGCTAATGAGCGTGAATGTCCTGATGTGTTATTAATGAGCAGGGATGAGGTCAGCAGGCTAAAGCCGTTAGCACTGATGCCAATGAGAGTGAATGAACGTCCTGATCTGTTGTTAACGACCAGGCATGAGTTCAGCAGTCTCATATTAATGTTCTCTTTTGGATTTCTCTCCTCATCTGTGTGAACTGTAAAATCACGAACTGTAAGTTCTGTACTCCCCCCCAACTTGAACGCCTGACCCCCTCGACAAACTGGGCCAGGCCGGGCCTTCTCGAAGCCGGTGGAAGTCTCTGTTCGTCTTGGAACCTTGTCTTTGCTTTCAGATGTTCTTGATTTGGTTGGTAAATGCGCTTTATCGGAGCTTTATCTTGGCAGATGATCTCCGCCTTAATATCTGCGCTCAGTCTCTCTCCTCGTGTCCTCTGTCCCCCCCCTGACTCCCCCTCAGGTGAATCGCATTCCTTTATTTAAAATAAACAGCGACCGTTTCTTTCTTTGAAAACAAACGGCAACAGTTTCTTTATTTAAATTAAACGGCAGCACTTTACATCACATTACCATTACATTACATTTACGATCATTTGTGCAGACGCTTTTATCCAAAGCGACGTACAATAAGTGCATTTTGAAGGTCATTGACGCGACTACAAAGCAAATCCGACAAAGCACAACTTTCTCACAGCGTAGGAGCTATCCCTAGTAATAAACATGAGTAGTACACACAGTCAGCTATCTAGTAGCACACAGTCAGCTTTCTTTATGTAAAATGAACAGCGACCATTCATTTAAAATAAATAGCGACCATTTCTTTATTTAAAACGCTGACCTTTCCTTTATTTAAAACAAGCAGCGACCGTTTCTTTATTTAAAACACTGACCCTTTCTTTATTTGAAACAAGCAGCAACCGCTTCTTTTATAACAAAAGTGACTTGGAATTTAATTAAAATTTTGAATATGAAATGAACAGTTAACATTTATTTCTAATGAACAGCAACTTTTAAAAAATATATATATATATATTTTTTCCCCAGTTAAAATGAACCGCGACCAACTGCACTGGGGTTACACACTAGGAGACTCCAGACTCCCATAGGGGTGCAATTTATCCTGATTTCGTAAATTAAAAATAATAATGAGTTTATCAGAAAATACTGATTTCAGACTCTAATGTCTCTGGAGGGGGGGGGGGGGGGCACTAGCATTTGGCTTTATTGCTGAACTTTCACTCCTGCTATCAGCTGTCAGAGTGCAAATCTGCAATGTTGTGTGCTTATGACTACCCAAGTCCTCTGCCTCTGGCTGACACATTTTAATATAATTTTCTCACCGGACTGAAAAATGGACCAAGCAGCTAACTAGCTGGCGTTTGAGCTAGCTCTCATGATCTGTGCATCGAAGGATGGATTCATGTAAATTATTAATGTAAATGTAATGGAAATATTCATATATTAACATTGGTCACTGTCAACACTTGTCCATTAAGTCACCCTGATGGCATACAATCTGACTACATTTAAAAATAAAAAAATTTTTTTGTACCCTTCTCCATTGACCTCCATTATAACTTGTAGTTTCTTGATCTTTGTGTAGGTTGCTGCACAAGTGGTAAGAGAAACTGGAACTGGAACAGCAGTTTTGAATTCCCTAAGCCGTGACAGAATATGATCCCTTCACCCCTTTGAGGGCGCATATTTGAGTCAACTTTGTCAAAAAGTTTTTGAGTGGGCGACTTGGATGAAACCCTTATTTCCGGGTTTTTGTTCCATCTGAGCTTGATCACATGAGTTTGATGGATGATTAAAAGTCTGAACCTGAATATTCTGTATGGTGAAATGCCGCAATTGCATTCATTAAACCTGATTAATTAAAATTTATCCAGTTATGTAGTTATAGGTGCAAAAACCAGGACCGGCTCTGGCACTCCAGGAAGGGTTGCCTACCTCTGCGCTACACTGGTTGATATAGTCACAGTAACTCTTCTTGGCTTGATTGACAAACCAAAAAATACTTAAGATTTTTTTAAATGGAAAAAAAATTAATAAAATCCACATGCTTCTGTGGGTAATTATTTCCTGAAACTCTGAATGAAAAGGACAATTCTGAACAATAGGAACGCACGTCTCAACACTTGAGTTTGAAGCAAAGCTTTTGACTTGTGTTGTGACAGATCCGTCAAGTGGTGTAAATAAAATCTGAGGGTTTAAATTGCCTGTTCCTCAGAATTTTTCATTTCATTTTCACTTTTCATGGAAATAGGACTAACACCAGTAAGATGGGGATAAAAGCTTTGGGTTGATGACTCTTGTCAGGATTGGCAAGTGGTTTGTTTCAACTTTTTTCGAGAAGACAAAGCCTCTTCTGATCCTGAGAGACAGGAGAGGGGAAATGAAAATTGTAAAATATGCACAGTGGGGCCGATAAACCCGGGACACACACAGGAGGAACAGAGGATTCCCTTAGTGTAGACAGTTTTTTCCCCCCTCTGCTTTTTTGTAAATGTAAAAAGATGTGTTTTGTGAGGACGTCTGAACTCTGTTTGTCTGTACCCATTCCTTCTCAAAGGGCTACACTCGCTGGACTCCATTTTGAATGACCTCTAAACCAGGGGTGTCCAATCTTATCCGAAAAAAGAACCGTTGTGGGTGCAGTTTTTCATTTTAGCCCAGGACTAAGACACCTGATTCTGCTTATCAAGGTCTTGATTTAAGACCATGATTAGTTAATTAGTTGAATCGGGTGTTGTAGTGCTGGGCTAAAACGAAAACCTGCACCCACACCAGCCCTTTTCAGATAAGATTGGGCCCCCTGCTCTAAACAGACTGAAATATTTGTGTACATAATTCAGCATTCATAACCTCTCGTCTCCATTGGCCAGTGGTTCAGTTTAATTTCATGCCCATATATTCCAAAGGTTTAATTTGCCATGCCTCAGATTTTTATAAAAACACATTTTAAAAATCTATTCACGTCTCGGCTCCACAGTGCCAAAACCCGTAGTCACATTCTCTCTGGTAGCGAAATAACATTAAGGAAGTGGAATTTATTGGTAATTTCCGTAATATTTGAAACGTTTATTCAAGCATTCTTTTAAAGTGAAGTGTGGGTCATGCTTTTTGTGGTTTAATGCTAAAAACACAGAGTCCACATGAAGGCTTTTTAAAAAATTTTATTTGGAGGTTAGAATCTGAGCGATTTTTAGGATGCATATAAGAACGGTTCTTTGTAAAGTGCGTGCGTGCGTGCGTGCGTGCGTGCGTGCGTGCGTGCGTGCGTGTTGCGCTGCTGCGTAGGCTCACGCCTAACAGCTCTGGGGTTCAGATGAGTGCCTGAAGTCTCATTAACTACTGAAATAGCTAGCTTTGCAACAGTACACCCCCCATGATGTTCCCGTGGTTACTTCTCAGAGATGGTTGTCGTTCGTAGAACTGTGTTCTTACTGATGATGTCATTCATTGTTGTCCCTGACCGAAGTTATCCCTCGTCCCTCAGGTTATGGCCTTTGTGCTGCCAAAGCCCAGTATCCCATAGCTGAGCTGGTGAAAATATTGCAGGAACAGGGCAAGAAAGTCAGGTAAGGTCACAAGATGGGTCTTGACGTGCACTGATGTTCATCACGGCGTTCAAACTGTACGGAACCCGAGGATTTCCGTAACCTTTGAGTTGTTTGGACACTGATTAGCATAGCTTTTAAACTGTACATGCACTGAGGACTACCATGACATTTAAGTTGTGTGTATACTGATGATTAACGTAGTATTTAAACTTTATGTACACTGAGGATTAGGATAACATTTCAGCTTTGTCTAGACTTCTACAATTTGTATAACAATTCATCTTAAAATACGCTGAGGATTTGCATAACATTTCATTTCAGATGTACTTACACTAAGGATTAGCATAATATTTCAGCTATACGTACACTGATTATTAGCATTTAAACTGTTGTAAGTTGAGGATTCCCATAACATTTCAGCTTTATGTACACCGAGGATTAACATAACATTTCAGATTTATCTACACTTCGCATTAGCATAACATTTCAGCTGTACTTACTCTGATGAATAGCATAGCATTTCTAATGTGTCTATGCTGAAGATTAGCATATAGCATATCAGCTTTAGGTATACTGATGATTAGCATAGCATTTCAGCTTTTTGTATACTGAGGATTAGCATAATATTTTATTTATATGTATGCTCTGGATTAACATATCATTTTAACTATGTACACTGTGGATTAGCATAACGTTTTAGCTTTAGCCATATATGGATCAATTATACCAAAATGGGCAGAGAAGTTGCCTAGTCTCTGCATGGCTGTTTAATTAATTATATCTGTAAGAACACAATTAATCAATTAATACTTTACAATATGATGCAATTCAATTGTTCCCCCTCAGGAAGTATCATGAATAATTTACTATATTAATCGTGATTGGTTAATTGGAATTTAGTGCACTGTCCAGGGTCTCCCTCCTTCAATTGGTCCTTCACCCTCAGTCTAGTTGTGGATTGTCGTTACTGAGTGTCAGAACCTGATTAATCCCTGTTTTGAGTTGAGTGCATCACCATGGTAACCGTGCAGTGAAACGGGACTCGGACATTACCTGTGCCTGTCCCTTCAGTAACCCCGCCCCCCTCCAGCCAGCGTGGTGGTTTCTTCCATTTCAAAGAGCAGCTTGAGTGTCGCGGTGCTGATTCTCTCCTGTTGCACAGCTCTTTTCTTACCTGTCCGGCGTACCTGTGAGCCGCTGTGATCTGAGAGCAGCTCGCTCACCCGGGGCGGGGCGCTGAGAGACAGGTGTGCCACATAATCCTCTATCTAGCCCGGCCGCTTGATCTTGGGTTACAGTGAGCCTGACCCTGGAGACACCCGCAGGAGAGCCCACAACGCTCTACCTGGTGTGGGGAGCTCGGAGAGAAACTGCTCTATTGGCCAGTGGAGAGCTCAAACAGAGAGAAACTGTTCTATTGGCCAGTGGAGAGCTCAAGCAGAGAGAAACCGCTCCATTGGCCAGTGCAGAGCTCAAACAGAGAGAAACTGTTCTGTTGGACAGTGGTGAGCTCAAACAGAGAGAAACTGTTCTATTGGCCAGTGGAGAGCTCAAACAGAGAGAAACCGCTCCATTGGCCAGTGGAGAGCTCAAACAGAGAGGAACTGTTGTATTGGCCAGTGCAGAGCTCAAACAGAGAGAAACTGTTGTATTGGCCAGTGGAGAGTCCTGAGAAACCACTTTATTGCCCAGAGCAGAGCTCAAATGGAAAAAAACACTATATTGTCTAGAGGAGAGCCTAAACAGAGAAACCATCATTGGTCAACAGCTAGTCGCATGTTTATGAGCTGATTCAGCATTGGATAAGGAGCAGTGGCATGCTTCCTGGTTAGGCCACTCTGTTCCATCTCATAGGAAGGGTTGCATTGAGAGCCTGGCTTATGCAGGCGTGGTTCCTTTGCTGCCTGTTTTCTTTCTCTCCCACACACTTTCCTGCTCTCTATCCCTCCTTTTCCTCTTTATCTTGCCCTCTCCCTCCTTCCCTCTCTACCTCTCTTTGTCCCGCTCTCTCTCCCTCCTTTCCTCTCCCTCTCTCTCCCCCCTTCCCTTCCTCGTGGTTGTGTTGCCGGGCTGATGGAAAGATTGAGGCTGGGAGCCTGCTGTAATTTGCTCCCTCTCTTTTGATCTGGTCTTCTAGCAGCTGCCACCGATTACAGCATTCGCTGTTGATTAGAGGGGGAAGTGGGTGGCCAGATTAGCTGGTATCCCCCCCACCCACTTTGTGGAAGTATGAGGACGAGGGCGGGTGTTTCTGCTAAGTGGCTGAAAAAGGCAACCCGTCTGTAAATTAAGATATTGATCATACATTTGCCATTCATAATTAACTTGAGCCTCTGTGGTCTTTTCCTGATCCAGTTTTGTAATGTTGGGAAACCGTATTTGTACATAAACATCGACCACATCATTCAACATATTACAGTTCAGTTCTACTCAAGCATTGAAAATCACAAAAATACATGTGTCTATAATTCCAGTGTTGTTTGGAGTTCTCAATCATTTGTAATAGTATTCTTAGGATTGTAAACTCTGGCACTTAGACATTCACATTTATACTGTAATCCTCATGAGCACATTTCTTTTTTTGAAATACAAAATATGATTCATTCATTTATAACTGCATCCTGGTCCTTCAACTCTTCAGATGGCCATGTGAAATCCAGTGTCACAGGACTGTTAGTCTTTCTGAAGACGTTTGTTGAAACAAGGGAGTTATTTTCCAAGAAAGAAGAAATTGTGGACTTTTATATATTTTTTTCTCGTACCACAGAACTCACTGGCCAGTGAGCAGATGGGTTGTGACCTGAAGTTAAGTGCTCCGGGAATTACAGTGTCCGGCCGGGCCACGGAGAGGACTGGGGAAGGCAGGGAATTATGAGGAAAACCTCCTTTAGTGTGAGCCTAAACAGGAAGGCCGCGGTTTTCGGAAGGAAGGCCGCTGTGTTCAGGGCTCTAAGGCTGAGAAGGAAAGCTGCAATGTGTTTGCTTTCAGCTGTTGAAGAGTGCAAAAGCTCTTGGTGTGTGTTGTATGTGTGTGTGTGTTGCATACACCAGTACCTCTGCCGAACGTTGCGACAATTAGCGTCTGAAAATCACTATTTTCTGATTAATCGGGAGAAATCCAAGTTGGCCATTTCCCATGTGCCTTTGAGGCAGGAGGCTGGCTGTCGTCATGTGCGCACGCATGTGTATCCGGGTGAGCGGGAGGAACCGCCGTGAGTGTAAGCAGAGCCCAGATTCACAGGTCCAGGGGCTCAGCAGATGGCCTCTTTTGGGATCTCTGACCCCTTCGTGTGGCCTGGGGGTGCCTCTTGCTATCCCACAATGCAGCTGTTCCCCAGCGGTGGGCAACGGGGGAGGGAAGTGAAGTCAGGCCACTCAACCAAAACCAGACCAGGTTCCCACTTGTTTTGGGTTCCTCAGCTGCTGTGAGAACTGTCCGTGTTTAGAAGAGCAGGCAGGGCCCCTCCCTCTCCACGGCCCTGAGAACGACCAGTAGATTCACCGGCCGTAGTGATTAATATCCGGATGTGTATTTTTAACCATGTTTTAGCCACAGCGCGGTTATATTTTGGATAAGAAACCGCTCTCTTGTGCTGAATGAGCGACGGCTGTATTGTGCTAAGTGGGACAGACCACCCCGTTGTGTTGAGTGAGAGAGACCACGCCCTTGTGTTGAGTGAGAGAGACCACGCCCTTGTGTTGAGTGAGAGAGACCACGCCCTTGTGTTGAGTGAGAGAGACCACGCCCTTGTGTTGAGTGAGAGAGACCACCCCGTTGTGTTGAGTGAGAGAGACCATGCCCTTGTGTTGAGTGAGTGAGACCACTCCATTGTGCAGACTGACTGAGACCGTTTCTTTGTCCTGGGTCAGACCACCTTCGAGAGACATAATACTGAACTATAGCAGTAGACATATTTGTGGTCTCTCTTGTAGACCTATACCATGTATAGGTATTTATCTGATACTTCCTATCAGATAAATACACTTCCTAAATGCTTTTTGGAATCACAGGCAGGTGTGCTTAGCAGATCTATAGTGTATACTATACTATATCTGTAGTGTACTGTTGAGCATGTTACAGTCTGATTGTGGTTCACGTTAAATTTACAGAGGATTTAGCATCTGTTATGATGTGATTGTGGACCTGTTGCTTGCATTATGGTCTAGTTGTGTTCCTGGTTGTGTTGCGGACTGATTGTGGCCGCCAGCCTGAGGTAAGCTAAGCTCAGGTAGGCTCATGCGCTATGACACTGATGTGCCTTATCAGTTGTGATGGGTGTAATGCACTGGAGCTCGTGAAGGGATCACCGGCTGTTCCGTAGCCCACTCAGAAACACGGAACGAATAAACCAGGCTGTAGGAAGGGTGTGGAACACGTGAAACGCCTGTTTGAATGACGAGTGTGTGATGTCATTTTGGGGGGGAAAAGAGCCTATTTTATTTTGTAGTTTTGTTGAGCAGGTGTTCCAAAGCTGTTAGGTCTTCCGCTTTGTGTGCCCTTGTTTGTGGTTAGCCAGTCAGTGCACAGCAGGTTTTAACGTTGCTTACAGATAAACAGGAACCCCCCCTCACCTTATGGTGGGTCCCTTTCATCAGTTGTAGGTCCCAGTGGTGTTGGCCCCTGGGGCGTCAGCTTCAACTGAACAGACCCGGATGTTTGGAGGACGTTTGGTTTTTAACACTGTCGGCTCTGAGTTTGCACGCAGGGGAACATAAACAGAAAACGCTCAAGATGCGCTGATGCGCTGATCCCGGGGCTGCTGGGTGGCTCATTCGGTTAAGGCTCCGCACTGTGGCGCATTGAGATTTGCAGTAGGCCGCAGTCAAAGCCGCATATGAACGGTCCCTCCTCTGACCCTGCTCTATGAGAGATTAGCTGTAAAAGAAGCAGCTGGCAACACCACGAGGAGAACCGTGGATGTCTACACCCTCCTGAATCAGCAGTGCGGTCCGTGCAGTGTACGTGATTGTGGCTGCAGACCTCCGACTCGTGTCTATTTGAGCCTGACTCTGGGAGCGAGAAGCAGTGGCTGACATCACATGCTTCAGAGGAGAGCGAATGCTTGTCTGTGCCCTCCCAATTTCATAACTAGAGGAGTTTATAGCAGATATTTTACTGTAGAATAATGGGAAGCAGGGCCTTTTACTCAGAAGTTGCATTTCTTAAATGCCTGAATATAAATGTCAGTGTGTAACAGTAGTCATGCAGTCACATGACCATCACGCGTTCTGTCTCTAGGTTCGGAATCCACCCGGTTGCCGGGCGTATGCCCGGCCAGCTGAATGTGCTGCTGGCTGAGGCGGGAGTGCCCTATGACATCGTTCTGGAGATGGACGAGATAAACGAGGACTTCCCTGGTAGGAATCGCCTTCGCTTCCTCCGAATCTCTGAATCACTCGGTTCCTCCAAATCTCTGATTCGCTGTCATTTCCTCTGAATCACTGTCTGTCACTTCCACTGAATCTCTGAGTCAGTGAATCAAGATTCAGTGGAAATTACTGATTTACTGTAACTTCTTCTGCTGTTTACGGTTATTACACATTTTCTCTCTCTCTGGTATAAAAGTACTATTAGCCACCTCTGTATGACTGTGGCTCACTTCCTCCATTGTGATTTGATTTGATTTAAGTTGCTGAATGAATATAATGTAATAGACAGCATTTTTTGCTTGTGTATATGTTGAAGATGTAGTAACATTTACTATGCTTAGTGTACATAGGGTTTGTGATTTTGTTTGTAAAAGTAATCTGTCAGTAGTAAGACCGTGGCCTGTGATGCTGGTTTTCAGAAACGGACCTGGTACTGGTTATCGGGGCAAACGACACGGTTAACTCCGCATCCCAGGAGGACCCCAACTCCATCATCGCTGGAATGCCGGTCCTGGAGGTGTGGAAGTCCAAACAGGTGAGGACGTCCAACCATAGCACAACCACCGATTTGAATTTCTTCTGATTTTTCTTGATTAATCAAGAATTGGTGATTTTTAGACCATCAACCAGAGACAGGACAGAGGAACTTGGATATTTCATTAGCAAACACACACACACACACACACACACACACACACAAACGGCAAGAGCTTTTTCCACACTGATGGCCAATAGCGACAGAGGATATTCAGCAATAAAGCCAAATACTATTGGCCCCCAGAGCCATTTAAGGGTCTGAAGTATCACATCCCTCCGACATTCCTTCCAAACAGGCAGATTCCATTTTTGCGGGTTCAGTTTCAAAAACCCATAAAAGGGGCGGGACCGTGTTACCATGAAGTGAAGGTTTAACCCGCGTCCGCCCCCTGCGTGAAGCACAGCCGTTACCGTGACGACCTGACATGACCTTTGTGTGCCGCCGCCACCGCCGCCGTGCTTCCGGTTTCCCGCCCTGGGGAAGCCCTCAAAGCAGCTACAGATCATATAGCTTAACAAGCTCATTTTATGAACCCTCCCAGAGTTTGGGACTCTAGGCCTTGCACACGCTCGTAAGCCCCAAATGCCTATGATTGCAGCAAAGTTAGCGGGCTGTGGGTAACGTTAGCGGGCTGTGGGTAAAGTTAGCGGGCTGTGAGTAAAGTTAGCGGGCTGTGGGTAAAGTTAGCGGGCTGTGGGTAAAGGGTAAAGTTAGCGGGCTGTGGGTAAAGTTAGCGGTCTGTGAGTAAAGTTAGCGGGCTGTGGGTAAAGTTAGCGGGCTGTGAGTAAAGTTAGCGGGCTGTGGGTAAAGTTAGCGGGCTGTGGGTAAAGGGTAAAATTAGTGGGCTGTGGGTAAAGTTAGCGGGCTGTGGGTAAAGTTAGCGGGCTGTGAGTAAAGTTAGCGGGCTGTGGGTAAAGTTAGCGGGCTGTGGGTAAAGTTAGTGGGCTGTGGGTAGAGGGTAAAGTTAGTGGGCTGTGGGTAAAGTTAGCGGGCTGTGAGTAAAGTTAGCGGGCTGTGGGTACAGTTAGCGGGCTGTGGGTAAAGTTAGCGGGCTGTGGGTAAAGGGTAAAGTTAGCGGGCTGTGGGTAAAGTCAGAGGGCTGTTAGTATAGTTAGTGGGTGGTGAATAATGTTAGCGACTGAGTAATTTTAGCGGGCTGTGAGTAAAGTTAGCGGGCTGTGGGTAAAGGGTAAAGTTAGCGGGCTGTGGGTAAAGTCAGAGGGCTGTTAGTATAGTTAGTGGGTGGTGAATAATGTTAGCGACTGAGTAATTTTAGCGGGCTGTGAGTAAAGTTAGCGGGCTGTGGGTAAAGTTAGCGGGCTGTGGGTAAAGGGTAAAGTTAGCGGGCTGTGGGTAAAGTTAGTGGGCTGTGGGTAAAGTTAGAGGGCTGTGAATAATGTTAGCGACTGTGAGTAATTTTAGCGGGCTGTGAGTAAAGTTAGCGGGCTGTGGGTAAAGTTAGCGGGCTGTGGGTAAAGGGTAAAGTTAGTGGGCTGTGGGTAAAGTTAGAGGGCTGTTAGTATAGTTAGAGGGTGGTGAATAATGTTAGCGACTGTGAGTAATTTTAGCGGGCTGTGAGTAAAGTTAGCGGGCTGTGGGTAAAGTTAGCGGGCTGTGGGTAAAGGGTAAAGTTAGTGGGCTGTGGGTAAAGTCAGAGGGCTGTTAGTATAGTTAGAGGGTGGTGAATAATGTTAGCGACTGAGTAATTTTAGCGGGCTGTGAGTAAAGTTAGCGGGCTGTGGGTAAAGGGTAAAGTTAGTGGGCTGTGGGTAAAGTTAGTGGGCTGTGGGTAAAGGGTAAAGTTAGAGGGCTGTTAGTATAGTTAGAGGGCTGTTAGTATAGTTAGAGGGCTGTTAGTATAGTTAGAGGGCTGTTAGTATAGTTACAGGGCTGTTAGTATAGTTAGAGGGCTGTTAGTATAGTTACAGGGCTGTTAGTATAGTTAGAGGGCTGTGAATAATGTTAGCCGGCTGGGAGTGAAGTTAGCGGGCTGTGAGTAAAGTTAGCGGGCTGTGGGTAAAGGGTAAAGTTAGTGGGCTGTGGGTAAAGTTAGCGGGCTGTGGGTAAAGTTAGCGGGCTGTGGGTAAAGGGTAAAGTTAGCGGGCTGTGGGTAAAGTTAGTGGGCTGTGGGTAAAGTTAGAGGGCTGTGGGTAAAGTTAGCGGGCTGTGGGTAAAGGGTAAAGTTAGTGGGCTGTGGGTAAAGGGTAAAGTTAGCGGGCTGTGGGTAAAGGGTAAAGTTAGTGGGCTGTGGGTAAAGTTAGAGGGCTGTTAGTATAGTTAGAGGGCTGTGAATAATGTTAGCCGGCTGGGAGTGAAGTTGGCGGGCTGTGAGAAACGTTTTGCGGGCTGTCAGTAACATTAGTGGGCTGGAAACCACCCGATTTATTTACACGTTGGGTTGCTGTTTCAGCTCCAGGGAAGCTCTGGGTTCTATTTAAACATTTGAACCGTTTAAAGGATAAGGCTGGCGGTTTATTATACTTTTCTTGTCACAACCTATTATCACGAAAAACATGGCCAGTGTAGTTTGACTGTAGTAACTTGACTTCAAAACGGAGCAAATTTCTAATTTCGATGGGCACTATTTTCAGTATTTCTCTGACAATGGACAATGAGGTGCTCAGTATCTGGTTGTTTAGCTTGCCTATTCACTACTGCATTATGGGCCTGATTTACTAAGACCTTTTGCATGTGGAAAACCTTTTAGCACACGCAAAACCAATAACATGACAAATGATTGGTCATGGTATTTATTTTGCACCTATCATTGCTTGTGTTGTTAGTTTTGCGTGAGCTAAAAATCTTTGCACCCGCTAAAGTTCTTAGTAAATCAGGACCCATATGTGTACAAATGCACGGCACTGAAATGCTGAATATAGTCCCCATCGAAATTCACAATTTTCTCCGTTTTGAAGTAAATTTGGTAAATTTCTTTAACTTCCTTTAAAGGAATACCTGGAAAAAGCTATCCTAAAAAGCTAATCAGAAATCTCTTTTGTAGAGTAGTTGACATTTTTGTGACGAGCTTGTTTGTCACGCGTTTGTGTCACATCAGGAAGTGAAACGGTACCTGTTCGACGAATCATCCGATCAGTATCATTATCGCCCCCTAGAGTTTTGGAGGAGTAATGGCATGGGTCACGTGCGTACACTCGGTATAAAACAAATGGCAAATGCGTGGTGGCGTGCGATGTTGTGCAGGACCACACAGGCTTGTGATACAGGGTTCAGGCACCCTCTTTTGCTCTTTTTAGAGTGATCCAGTGATTTTAGTCGTGTTCTGCACCCACCTGTGCTGATTGCTCCCAGACCCGCAGTGTCTCTGAGAAACAGAGCCATCTGCTCGGTGAATTATTTACCTGGAAAGGGATTGCAGATCTTCCCTTGGGGACCGCGGCCCGTGGCGTACCTGTCATATTAGATGTGGCCCCGAACCGGAGGGCGGGGCAAAGGGCAAGGGCTGTGTTTCCGTTACCATGCCCGCGTGACCTCATCGATCATTCATTGGCTTGTTCTGCGGACTGGCGGCCTAATGAAAGCAGGCCAGCCGCTCACTGATTTGAGGTCAGAAGATGAGTGCCGGATTATTCCGCATGTCCTTCAGCATATTTGATAAATCGCTGATAGAATTTTATTTATTTTTTTCCCCTCCCCCCCTTCCTTATTTTTCTGCCGTGGAACATGCCGGAATCTGTCCCATGTGTATGCTACAGCCACTGGCTTTGTACCCCACACAGCCCAGCTTTCAGGACCCGGACCGGCTCAGTCCCCGGATCAGATGATGATAACCTCTGTCTGTCCTGTCTTTTTTAAAGCTTTTTCTTTTTTTTACTTTTATTTGTTTACCTAAAACAAAAATTAGATGAAAAGTGTATTATTTTGACGGAAAGGTTGCTTTGGCCAGGACAGAAGATCTCATCAGGACTGTTTGAGGAAAACTGTGTGGCAAACTGTGTTTCTCAAAATAGGATTTACGTTGCATTTCCAGCAGTTTCCAGCCTGTGTTTCTCAGTAGCACACATACATAAGAGATTATAAACACATGATGCCCCCCCCATTCCTACAACATTGTGCTCATCGGCTTTAGTTTTGATGTCTGACAGATGATTTTAGAACCCTGAAGAAAGATGGTTGACAGTGGTCGGGGAAAAACAGAAAGATGGTTGACAGTGGTCGGGGAAAAACAGAAAGATGGTTGACAGTGGTCGGGGAAAAACAGAAAGATGGTTGACAGTGGTCGTGGAAAAACAGAAAGATGGTTGACAGTGGTCGGGGGAAAAACAGAAAGATGGTCGACAGTGGTCGGGGAAAAACAGAATGATGGTCGACAGTGGTCGGGGAAAAACAGTAAGATGGTTGACAGTGGTCGGGGAAAAACAGAAAGATGGTTGACAGTGGTCGAGGAAAAACAGTAAGATGGTTAACAGTGGTCGGGGAAAAACAGAAAGATGGTTGACAGTGGTCGGGGAAAAACAGAAAGATGGTTGACAGTGGTCGAGGAAAAACAGAAAGATGGTTGACAGTGGTCGGGGAAAAACAGAAAGATGGTCGACAGCGGTCGGGGAAAAACAGAATGATGGTTGACAGTGGTCGGGGAAAAACAGTAAGATGGTTGACAGCGGTCGGGGAAAAACAGTAGGATGGTTGACAGTGGTCGGGGAAAAACAGAAAGATGGTTGACAGTGGTCGGGGAAAAACAGAAAGATGGTTGACAGTGGTCGGGGAAAAACAGAAAGATGGTTGACAGTGGTCGGGGAAAAACAGAAAGATGGTTGACAGTGGTCGGGGAAAAACAGAAAGATGGATGACAGTGGTCGGGGAAAAACAGTAAGATGGTTGACAGTGGTCGGGGAAAAACAGAAAGATGGTTGACAGTGGTCGGGGAAAAACAGAAAGATAGTTGACAGTGGTCAGGGAAAAACAGTAAGATGGTTGACAGTGGTCGGGGAAAAAACCAATGCCAAATCGAAGAGGCGATCCCTGAAATTGACCGTCAAAATCAAAACGCAGGACAGAGCACTTATCGACGCTTAGCTGACATCAGAGCCCGAATTTTTCAAAACAGCCAGAAGGTGGTAGTTTTTGGGGTGCAGTAATCACTGCGCTTCTCAGATGGTGGTAGTTTTTGGGGGTATAGTAACCAGTGCGCTCCTCAGATGGTGGTAGTTTTGGGGATATAGTAACTAGCGGTTCCTGAGATGGTGGTAGTTTTGGGGGTACAGTAACCAGGTGCATTCCTCAGATGGTGGTAGTTTTGGGGGTACAGTAACGGGTCGTTCTTCAGGTTATGGTCGTTTTTTTGGAGGGTGCTTAATCGGGTCGTTCTGTTCTTCAGGTGGTGGTGATGAAACGCTCGTTGGGCGTCGGCTACGCCGCAGTGGACAATCCCATCTTCTACAAGCCCAACACCGCCATGCTGCTGGGAGACGCCAAGAAGACCTGCGACGCTCTACAGGCCAAGGTCCGAGAGGCCTCCTCTTAACCCGGGACCCCCCCCTCTCCCGACCCCTGACCCCGACCCCTGACCCCGCGCTGCTCTGCACACTCCGGAAGTCCTGAACGATGAGCAGGAAGCAGAACCGCAAACCGCCCTCACATTCTTAGTCTCCTGGCAACCCTCTTCTCCTTCTTATTTGGATATAATACTCTGGTATTATTATTATTAGCAGCAATAGTATTATTAGGTATTAGATACTAGGTTAACTGACATTTTGTTCAGCTAAAATGTGCATAATTTTTACCTCGTCAGCAAAAAGTAAATGAATAAAATAGACCACAGGGGGCAGGTTTTTTATTGGTTAATTTACCCCAGAAGTTTGGTTTTGGGAAAGCTGATGGGAACACTCACTAATGTGTAAGGACTGTAGGACTATGAAGTTGCGAGTTTTAAGGTGTTTTAATGCTCTGTAAAGTCATAGACCAATCTGGCTAGGGATCATGTCACCTTTCTTTTGTTCTGAATATAGTATTTTGTGAATCAGTGCATTTTGACAATGTTAAGCGTGGTTATGACAGAAACTTGAACATCACATTAGATTCCAATTTTCACAAGGGTTCCTCTTTTTTCCTTCTTGGTTTTACAGTAATTTGAAGGATTTTGTGGTCCGATGAAGTAAAAAAACAACTGATTTAAAAAAACGGTTAGGATTAATTTTGAAGAGAAGAGACGACAGAATAGGGATTACTGGGTTAATATTCAGTTGCAACTCAGACGTTGCATTTAGGATTATACAGTAAAACAAAGCTACATTTTTGTAGTGAAGAAATATTCCCAGATCATTTAAAAAGCTGTTAACTGTAAATTTGAGGAAATTACATTAGATTAAGTTGGCCTTCCTCTTCCCAAGGATACTAGATCTGCAAAGTTTAGTCATCTCCGTTTAAAAAAAAAAAGTTGTGATGTTTCAAACGCACAATATCCACACCGGGACCCAAAAAAACACCACAGCAGAGAGAACCCTACCAACGTTACCATGACAACAGCCCTACCTCTCCTATGTTCTTAACCCGACCAACTTCCTGTTCCGTGGGTTTCCGCGGAAAGATTCCGCCTCCTGCGTTTATGCGTCGCCCTTGTGCGTCTCTCTACGCTGAGCCACGTGCGCGGCTTGTTCCTCGTTCCGCTGCCCTTTTATCCATTCCATTTCACCTGTAGAAACCATCTCACCTGAAAACATCTGGTTCGCTCATTCCATGGACGGGCCGGCTGGTAGCACTCGCATGCTGACTTGTGATTGACACTTTTTGTTTTGTTTTGTTTTGTTTGTTTTCTTTCTTTGAATATTCACCTGTTTGAGGGGAAAAGGTAAGATCTGAGAAAAGGGATGAAACACAAGGACAGACGGACGGACGGACGGACGGAGTTTCTTCCTTTTCCGGTCCCCCAAGAGTATTTTTATATAGAAAAGTCCCTATTTGTGTAGTACTTCTGATTCTTTAATACCTGTATTTGTAGCTAGAGAATAAAATCAAAATGGAAAAAAAAAAAAAAAATGCTTTTCAGACATTTCAGTTTTGCCATGGTGGGAAGACATGAAATAATGTGAAGGGGTTTCTCCAGTTGGTCATGGAACGTTGCCCTTAATAAACAACCCGGTGATGCTAACGGTGCCTCTTCCTCTGCCTCGTTCCTGGCGTTCCCCGTCTCTTCCTTCAGCGGATCCAGAAACCTTTCAAACACACAGAGCACAGTGCCAGCAGGGGACTAGTGCGGCTGATCCTGGCCCCTAGCTATGCTCACATTTAAGATGGTACATCAGAGTTGAGTTACTGGATGTTTAATTTAATCACATGGGTATGTGTATCGCAGTGAGTCACGGGAAGGTTTTGGGTGGTGTTCCAGATTTCCTTGTTGAATGTGGTTAAAATGGAGGGAAATGGTGGTTGGGAAAGTGATCTGAGCTTTGCTTAAAGGGAGCGTCGGTTGGACCTGTGGCGGGATTTAGAGTGAGAGGAGAGCTGTGGCTTTGTGTCTGTGTCACAGAGAAGAGCTGTGTGCGCGTGCGGTTTAAAAAAAAAAAAACAAAAACAAAAAATGTATTTTATATTTTTTCCGCTATAGCAGATAAACCAACTGAACAAGCAACAGGGTTACATGGCTGTCAGCATTTCGCAGAATAAATTCAGTGGGTAAATCAATGAGCTGCTCAGAAATAAAGGATATTTATAATTATGCTAATCAAAAAAATAGATGGCAAATACATTTATTTATTTTTTTTAATTTCACTTAGTCCCAGAAGGAAGATTATGGGGCTGTTTGTTTAGTCGCTTCTTGACTGCCTGAGTGTAAAATGGTCTACATGTTACCAATGGCTGTACTAGGAGGGCCATTCCAAGCTTTCACACTGGGATGAAAAAGCTTTTATCAAGGGACTTAGTTTTAGCGTTAGGTAATGCTAAATTGTGTGTGTGCCTGAGAATGAAGAAGAGTTTTGTGTGTGTGAGATACACAGGAGAGTTTTGTGTGTGTGTGTGTGTGTGTTTGAGGGAGGAGAGCGCTCCGTATGAGAGTGTGTGAGTGGGATACCTGGGGTACCCAGACTACCTTCTGTGTCTGAAATTAGGAATAGAAGTCCAGATTGCAGCGGCTTTCCCTCCGCCTGGAGTAGATCGGCACACGTCCATCAGTGTTGTCCCTTAAGTAACATCTTTTGGTCCACACTGGCTATTCCTGGAGAAATTTTAAATGGACTTTAAATGGTATTTTCCGTAAACCAAACTTTGCCAACTAAGTTTCTGCTAAGGAACATCTAAAGTCGACTTGCTTGAATTGCAAACTAATCATTAACTAGCTGTCACCATTCCTCTTTCTAAGAATGAGTACAGAGTCTCGGATCTCACACGTGGCCATTAGACTTTGTCTATACAGGATCTCATGTACGCTGTTACACTGAAACTACGCACATGATTTCACACATGACTGCTAGACTGAGACTAAGTACAGGATCATACACAACTATTAGATCATACACTGCGTCTAATTACAAGATTGTACTCGGGCAATAGATTGATCTTTCACAGCTCTTAGGCTGAGTCTAGGTACAGGATCTCACGCAGGGCCGTTGGACCAAGTCTAAATGCAGGATCTGCCGTTAGGCTGATCTCAAACCACTGTTAGACTAAGTCTAAGTATTGGATCTCACACATGGCCTTTACGCTAAGATCTAAGAACAGGGCACGCACGGGCATTGTGGGCCTGGATATCTCCTTTCCCTATCTACTGCATATCTGGCAGCAGAGTGATGGTTCGTTTGATACCTCAGATGACTTACAGCCATTTTACCAACCATGTATTTCATACTGTTCCAGCGTAATTTACAGCTGAATCTAGTCCCACCCCCCAATTCCCATAGAGATCCATTCAAATGCAGAGACGTTATAGTATCGCTTGTAAGAGTACCAGAAAATTAGATATCAAGCATCTTTTGATGTTGTTGGGTCACAGACATCAGGAAGTCATGGCATGCAAAGGATATGCGACCAAATATTAAAAATGATTACTTTATTCTATATATAAATGCAGGGGTGCTAATGGTTGTAGCACACATGGTTTTGTTAAAAATAATTATTTCTTGAGGGAGTTTTTTTTCTCATAATAAATTTGCCTCAGTTAAAGGTTGGATTTTTTTCTAATTTTTTCAGTGTGACATTAAGCTAATTCACCAAACGGTGAATTTTTTATAACCCTTTTTGCTCATCTTTACCAGGGGCGCCAATAATAGTGGAGGGCACTGTATATATATAATATATACATTTATGTTGATATATATTCTTCCCCCTTGACATCCATACCTCCCTCATCACTATTGAGACTGAAAGTCCTCCATTAACTACGAGATCAGCCCGGGGAATTTTAGCTCTGTTGAGGGAATTCCAGCATTCCGAGCAGCCCCCGGAGGAGTGGGAATTACATCTCTGTTGGAGCGAACGCCGGCACGCTTGGCATCCCCCGAGGAGCGGGATTGGGAAAGGCTCTGGCGACCGCCCTTGGGGGGACTCTCGTGGCGTTTGGGGTGAGGGGGATTGCATACGTCTCTCCACCAGTCACGTATTTCATGTTTTTCAGTCTCGTACGAGGCCGTGTGCAAACGCCACCGTATTCAGGCCTTGCAGGACGGAGATGGCTGTCGAAGCCTCAGGTGGAGAAGGAGAGGGTGCGGATCCATGGATACGTGATGTCACAGACCCTAGGAATCATGGGTAATGTGGATAATGTTGGGCGGGGCGGGGGGGGGGCAAATACGTAAAAGCACAGATCAAAGTTCTGTGAACTGCTGTTAGTTTACCGAGAAATTTCAGTTTAGTAAATGTAAACAAGCTCGAGTGTCCTTTTAATATGGTTTCATTAACCAGCTGGTATTCTGTATCTCGCCCCTGAATTAAATTTTGGGAGGGAGGCTGGAGGTCCGGGTTCTGCTCAGTAGGGAACCCCTCTGGCAGCTGATCTAAGCCGGGATGGGATGGGATGTCTTGCAATCCTGTTATTTTGCTAAATTGTACTTAATTTGTTTTGTTGTTGTGTAATCCTCGTGTATTTCCCCTAACAGGCTTAACTAGTTTACAGTCGATCCTGGGTTTTCACATTTGTGGTTTCCTGGGTTTTCACAGTATTTGCCTCCCACCTTAACCCCGATTTATACACTTGTCTTTGCTGTGGATAAGAGTGCCTGCTGAATGCCGATGTCAAAGTGGGCCTGTTGCACCCATCTAGGTTCTGTGAGAATTTCTGTCTGAATATTGCCTACAGAATGACTATTTGGCCAGTAGTCTGTAGCCTATAGAGAGCCTCTCTGCACTCTCTCTCTCGCTCTCTCTCTCTCTTACACTCACTCACACACACAAACACACACAAACACACAGCAGGTGAATGCATAGGAATGTTTGGATTGCCCTTTAAAATGGTATTTTAGTCAACAAACTGCTGGCAATCGGACGTGTTGCACAAGACGCAGTGACCGTGGTTCTTGCCGAGTGGGAAAACGTTGGCGGAGTTGCGCAGTAAATATTTACACTGGAGCTGTTTTAATATCTGTGCTGCACTGTGCTGTGTTAGACTCAGGGCCTGTATCATGAAGCAGGATTACTGACTTAGGTGGATAACCGCACTGAGTAAGACCCAGAAACCTCCCAAATCTGGAACTTGGACTAAAGTAAAAAGAGCTGTTCCAGGTTTTACTCGGTGCAGTTATCCAGCTAACTCTGTAATCCTGCTTGGTGATTCAGGCCCCAGGGGCCCTTCCTGATTGAGCCTGTTTTAATCTCTGTGCTCTACTGTGCTATGTTAGAACAGGGACCCTTCCTGACTGAGTCTGTTATAATCTCTGTGCTGTATTATGCTGTGTTATAACAAGAGCGCTTCCTGATTGATGCCTTTTTAATACCATTTTCCATTCTGCTCCCTCCATATAAATAAGCCACACTCTAAAAGACACACAACTCCCAAAACCACATTGATCAAAAGCACTATTACGTCCCGAAGCACTATATTAATGAATCCCAGGGCTGCGAAGATGACCTTTTCTCTCCCGTAATGGTGTGTATTCAAGAGCACTTTTAATCACACCGACACACACAATGGAATTAAATACTCCTGGAGGGGGACATTAATGAATCATGGAGACGTGTTGATTACTTTTCCTGCCCCGCCAGACCACTCCGCTCCACATCCTCTGGTTGCCTTGATTACTTTTCCTGCCGCGCCAGACCACTCCGCTCCACATCCTCTGCTTGCCTTGCTGTCTTTTTTTTCCAAAAGCTCAATTCTTCTCTACGCAGTCAGCCCAAACCCCAACACCCCCCACCCCCACCCCCCCCCTCCAGTGGTGGAATAAGCTCCCCACGGTAGAGTCACCATAGGCGCCAACTTGACATCAACATTGGAGGAGGGATGGCGGGGGAACTGCCGTTTTACATTTGGAACAATAAATTACACTTCACAGCTTCACTATAATGACACGGATCACAGTTGATATTATTTTGTCATAAAAAAAAGGGTGCACATTTGCACAAGTGAGGAACAACGCACTTGACGTGAGAGAGGACCCTTCTGCTGCTGACAGCAGACGTGCGGAGTTACTGGAGGACCAACATAAACAAAGCGGCCTACTTTAGCTAGCTAGCTGGCGAGCAAACTTAAAACATTAGCCAAATATCTTTGCCAGCCCTAACCAAACATGCCATGAACCCATCAGGGACATTTGAGATACCCATGCCAGAATGCAGCGATAATTCCACAAATAAACACAAAACAAAACTTCAGAACAAGTTTCTCTGCCTTCTGCCTTAATCAATTGTAAGTTTAATAGCTACAGATAGCAGCTAACATTTAAGAGTTTTGGACACAGTAAAGCAGGACACAAGAACAGGCTTCAAATTTTTGTTTGCACTGACCATTATGTTAAAAGTAATTGGCTAGCTAGCAGCAACAAGTCTGGAAGTTAATAAAAGGTGATTGCCTGCCTTAAAAACATGCAGGCAGCGATTGTGAAAAAATCCATTCGGTTGAGCCAATGAATCCGTTTATTCTTAGAGAATTATTTAGCCATGCATACTTTTAGCTGCGCTGTCAAGCGGGGTAGCGTGGGTGCGTGCGTGTCTGACAGAGGAAGGAAGAGTCCAAATCAACTGCTCTACCGTCACTTTTAAATCACTTAAGTATGTCAATGTAACATTATTAAGTTAAGTATTTTACTGAATGTTGTCCTAAATATTGAGAGGTCAGTGCTTCCAAAGAGACTCTAACTTGTCCATAGGTATGAGAGTCAATGGTGTGTGTGCCCTGCGATGGATTAGCGACCTATCCAGGGTGTATTACTGCCTCTCGCCTATTGCATGCTGGGATAGGCTCCACCCCCGCAACCCTGACCAGGAATAAGCGGGTTAGATAATGGATGGGTGGATGGATAGATGCTTCCCCAGTGTTGTTATTCAGGGGTCGGCTGACCCTTTGCCCCTTCTCTCATCGCCAGTGATAGAGTCGCTATCTTCTGCTGCAGACTGAAAACACACCTGTTCACACTACATCTTGGCTTCACTAACGCTGAACTGTGAGCCTTAATCATGGGTTTACACATGGGCCCCCTGCCTATACCACAGCTACCACTGTATCCTCAAACCCGACTGCTACTTTAAAGCACTGCATTATCAATCTCCCTCTTGACTCTACCATGGGACTTAATCTTGTGTTGTATGTTCATATAATAACTACTGCTATCTGTGGTGACACTGATGACTTAGCATCAGCCCTGCTCATTGCCTAACCATACAGCATATATACAATTAGGTTTCTCTGGATAAGACCGTCTGTTAAATGCTTAAATGCAGATGTTATAGATTATGTAATTTTCCAAGTCATGCAGGCACCCAACTCCTGCGGTGCCACTACAGTCTCACATTGGAAGAAGCTTGTTCCTGTCTTGCTCCAGGTAAAATACACTGCCTGGCCAAAAAAAAGAGTCGCACACTCTAATATTTAGTTGGACCGCCTTTAGCTTTGATTACGGCGAGCATTCGTCATGGCATTGTTTCGACAACCTCATGCAACGTCACTAAATTTATTTCTGTCCAGAGTTGCATTAATCTTTGGCCGAGATCTTGTATTGATGACGGGAGAGTCGAACCACTCCGTAAAGTTTTCTCCAGCACACCCCAAAGACTTTCAATGGGGTTAAGGTCAGGACTCTGGTGGCCAATTCATGTGTGAAAATGATTCCTCATGCTCCCTGAACCACTCTTTCACAATTTGAGCTCGGCATTGTCGTCCTGGAATATGCCCATTGATGGGATAACCTGGTCATTCAGTACATTCAGGTACTCAGCTGACTTCATTTTATTGCTGCAGAATGTTGCTGGGCCTAGACCTGACCAATTAAAGCAACCCCAGATCATAACACAGCCTTCAGAGGCTTGTACAGTCGGCACTATGCATGACGGGTGCAACGGCGACTTTTCTTTTGGCCAGGCAGTGTAATTAAATGATATGTAATGATGTTTCTTCACCAGCAGGGTGTGCTGTTTCAGGCCCACTGCCTTCACTGGTTCTCGACAAACACTTTTCCATTTATCCATGCAGTGTTGTGAATGAAGTCAATAAACCTGCTTGCAGAATTTACCTGCAATATTATCTGAAATAATAACGATAAGATAACTATACTCACCCTGTAGAGAGCTGCCGAAAGAGAAAACATACTGTTGTGCGTGTGGTTGTTTATTGTGAACATTCAGAATAGTGAAGTTTACCAGCATTTTTAGGGACAAAGCACACACACGCACACACACGCTCAAGCAACCCTGTGCTTTGGAGACTAACCTGGGCCTGTGGGAGGCCAATCAGGGTTTGTTATTTCTCGACCAGGCGGGGGCCTTTTATTTAATGGTGTAATTAAAAAAAGAATAAAACAAGTACCAAATGAGCATAGGTGTGTGTGTGTGTGTGTGTGTGTGTGTGTGAGAGAGAGCGAGCAAGCGAGACTGACTGTGTGACAGTGTTGGCAGAATGCGTTTGCTTCTTGGACACCCGAGGCCTTTTTATATTGTCATTTTATGAACTAACCGTCAAAATTGAGTTGGTGATTTATCCACTTTGAGCGGTAACTGTAGAAGGGTCAACCGCTACCTCATTGTACAATAATGTTTGTCTCTAAATAAGTCAGGAAAGGAAGAGTTTATCTTGGTAGCACAGCAGGGCATCTCTTAAGTCTGGGCATACACTACACAATTTTATTCCAGTTTTAGCAGTCCCAAATAAATTTTCATGATCTGAATGAAATCCTTTAGGATCAGAGGAAAACCTGCCCGTCGGCAGCCGCATAATGTGAGCCAAAATGGCCGTTTCAGCCTCCCGACCGGTCCGGGACTGTTCCAACTATTTTCTGAAACGTCTGAAATTTTGGTCTGCGAACTTCAGGTGGAAGCAATGTTCCGAGCAGGTTAAGAGACAGTATGTCTGCAGTCAGTGGCCAATGAGAAAATGAGTTTGATTAGGGGGTGGGGCAAATGGATAAACGCGGCTTTGGCATGGGTGATACATTGTATTTATAGTGTGCCTTGCTATACCTAGCAATAAGAAGGAATTTGCACATTCAATCAAGGGATAGAATATGCTTATACGTCCTGCAGAATGGACAGTCTATACTCTGTCTGCTCATCCATTCTTTTTTATTGGACGTTTCTGCACAAGGTGAAGAGGCGATCTTGGTAGGACAGCCGGACTTTGTGCGTGCGTGTGTTTGTGAGTTTGTATGTGAGAGTGAGAGGGAGAGACCCGCAACAAAGGTTGCGCGGTCGGTTTCGAACCGCCGACGTCGCGGCTCGCAATGAGCTAGTGGATAGTGCTCTACTGGCTACGCCACCGAGACACCCCGACCTGCACGTGTTCCTTTCTCGACATTAAAAATCTTTTAATGTCATTCAATAAAATCAGCTGTTTACAGCTTACCCCACAGTGATTGCTTAGTAATGGGGGAACATGCTAAATATGTTGGATACAGTTAGGACACGCTGTCATTAATTCTGTCATAGATGGGCTATGAATTACCCTACTTTTACATGAAGTTTAAGATGTCTTGCTGTAAGAGTAAGCGCACTGGTTAAAGCGTGTCTTTGGCTGGCTGAGTGCGATAAGGGGCGTTCGGCTCACGGAGTATGCAGCTTGCACGCATGCACATTTACCGCAAAGACTGTTCAGGGTGGCGTTAAATGCTTGATGTTCTTTAACTCTAAGTGATGCTGGTGGGTAGAAGACAGATCTGAAACGTTGCATTCAGAGCCAAACAATAAACAATCAGTCTCCCTATCCGCCACTCTCCTTATCTCCGTCTGTCACACGCCAACCACTTGGGCTGTCAGGAGAGGTGCTTCTTATCTGGAGATTTCCGGGGATTTCCGTGAGTATCTCCCAGGCAAGGCCAGAAAGGCACCCTTGGAATGGGGTCTAAATCCCACATCTGGGAGGCCTGCTGAAGGTATTTTTTTAATGTGTGTTTGCTCAGGTATGTGGTAGGATCCTGGATAGAAATCAGCAAAAGTCAAGAGGACAGGAACTCCACTCTAGTGTGTTTAAAAGGAGTGGTAACTCCAGAGTGTTTGAGGTTACCCCTGTGTTACTCCTGAGTGTTTAAGAGGAGAGGGTAACTTCAGTGTTACTACAACATGCTTAAAAGAAGAGGTTACTTTAGTGTTACTACAACATGCTTAAAATAAGAGGTTACTTCAGTGTTACTACAACATGCTTAAAATAAGAGGTTACTTCAGTGTTACTACAACATGCTTAAAAGAAGAGGTTACTTCAGTGATACTACAACATGCTTAAAAGAAGAGAGTACTTCAGTGATACTACAACATGCTTAAAAGAAGAGGTTACTTCAGTGATACTACAACATGCTTAAAAGAAGAGGGTACTTCAGTGTTACTACAACATGCTTAAAAGAAGAGAGTACTTCAGTGATACTACAACATGCTTAAAAGAAGAGAGTACTTCAGTGATACTACAACATGCTTAAAAGAAGAGGTTACTTCAGTGTTACTACAACATGCTTAAAAGAAGAGGGTACTTCAGTGATACTACAACATGCTTAAAAGAAGAGGTTACTTCAGTGTTACTACAACATGCTTAAAAGAAGAGGTTACTTCAGTGTTACTACAACATGCTTAAAAGAAGAGGTTACTTCAGTGTTACTACAACATGCTTAAAAGAAGAGGGTACTTCAGTGATACTACAACATGCCTTAAAAGAAGAGGTTACTTCAGTGTTACTACAACATGCTTAAAAGAAGAGGTTACTTCAGTGTTACTACAACATGCTTAAAAGAAGAGGTTACTTCAGTGTTACTACAACATGCTTAAAAGAAGAGGGTACTTCAGTGATACTACAACATGCTTAAAAGAAGAGGGTTACTTCAGTGATACTACAACATGCTTAAAAGAAGAGGTTACTTCAGTGATACTACAACATGCTTAAAAGAAGAGGTTACTTCAGTGTTACTCCTGCATGCTTGACTGTACTCCATCGTGCTTTCGATGACGAGTTACTCCAGCATGGTTTAAATAAGGGTTTTGAATGTAATGCACAAACCAGTATACCCATGTTGTTTTTTGAAGGTGCTTATCCCTCATATCATGTTGCAATTTTATGACACCTTTTATGTTTGGGGTCAGGATAAACTGACACAAAACTATTGTAATAGAACTATTGTACCTTTTGTGTGTCTCCCAATTGACTAGCCCTTTATTCCTAAATATTAAAAATATGTGATGAAACCTCTCAATTTAGAACCTGAAGTAAGTGAACATTTGTGAAGTTTAAAACCTGTATGGGAAAGTGCCACCAGAATCACCTACAAAAAAATCTGAGGTAAAAAATAAAAAAGGTTGTATATTTTTCTTACATTTTTATACAGCTACCTGATAAATGACCCCACACAACACCTTTGTATACAAAGTTGGTACAGGACTTCTGAAAACATAGCATTATGTTTATTGTGTGTTTTACTATTTAATCCCAACAAATTAGGAAAAGTCATACTGTGTAAAGATGGAAAAAATAAGGTTAACTGTTTTTTAAGAGACGTCAAACATTGCACCGGGTCAAATTGACCCCGAACATAATATGAGGGTTAAGTACGGGTCTTTTCAGTTTTACCCATTATGCACCCTGTTGTTGGAACTTTTAAAACTGCACCTGCTAATATCCCATTTCTGAAGTCAGAGGCCTAAGTACCAGAACAGAGGAGTGTAGCTCTTTTCACGCATGACAGCCCTTCGTTTGAGTTGTTTCATGTCATTGTTTTACAGCACTGTAATTTTTTTCAATGGTCTTTTCATTCTTTTGTATTTGCATTTCTGCACAGTAAACATTTCCACATCAGCGCTACTCTAACTGACTTTATTTGAGCCTGGACAGGATGAAAAGTACACTCATCAGATTCAAATATACTCAGAGTTCAGAGTTCATTTTTTCACTGAACGTTTGGCTGTACCTGCTTTCTTAGGGCAGGTCTAAAAGAGACGTTGGCTTCAGTGGCTTCTTAACGCAGGTGCTCCTCTGCGATCGTGATATGATGAGACTGAGAGAGAGACAGAGAGAGAGAGAGAGAGTAAGAGAGGGGGGGAGGAAGGGAGGAAGGGAGGAGAGAGAGAAAGCGAGATAATGGGAGGGAAAGAGCAGAGGTGACAGGGGAGACAAAAGGTCAGGATAGCAGATTTTAGACGGGAGTCGGGTGTCAGGAGGAGTCAAAAGAACCCTGCCGCCGAGCAGAACAAAGGCGGACTGAGAGAGGGATGAGGTTTCAAGAGCCCGGGCATGAAAAGGAAAACATCCCTCTCTTTCTTTCTCCCTCTTTCCTTTGAGGGTAGCGAAAGACCCTCCCTACAGCCCCACATGCGGGTCGCCTGAATAGCACGGCTTTTTAACGCCGAGCCTCCGGGTCTGTCGCGCCGTCTCGGAAGCCTCTGAACGCACCCGCCGCTGCGATCCAGACCGCGTAGGCCGAGCGTTTAATCAGAGAGAGAGAGAGAGAGAGAGATTCCTACTGAGGCTCAATCAATAAGCAAAATAACACGGATGAAAAATGAAAATAACAACAGTGCTTCTCCGCGCTCCTTATCGCGGTGGGATTCCCTTTTGTGCCGGTAGAGGTGTGCCCAGAGGGTATGCTGGGAAATCACGGCGGCCTTGTGATGCCCACATGGCGTGGGTGCTTTATGAGCGGGAGGGTTATCTGCCGGGGCGGTGGGGAAGTGGGGGTACAGACAATAGCTTTCCGTGCCACGGGGGTCTGGGAAGGACACTGAGCGTGCGAGGAAAGGTTCCGCAGGATTAACACATGCAAAACACGCGCCTGTTTGTTCCTGTATCTGATACCACATGGTGAGAGCACCAACACAAGCCCAGGCTCCAGACCCATCAACTCTAGAGCTGAGAGCATCTCTTAATATCCTATTGTGTGTGTGTGTGAGAGAGGAGAGAGAGAGAGAGAGAGAGAGAGACTGTAAGAGA